>MCJB01000287.1:0-32260 GCA_002018475.1 Nicotiana obtusifolia | reverse complement strand
GGATTAGGAGGGACAGATTCAACTAAATCCTGCTTGTCGCTTCCTGCAGATTTGGGCCTCTCTCCTTCTTGTGGAGGACATGATGCTCCCAAGCTGTGAGTCTTGACATTTTCCCTAAAAGGGGGCCGGCCACGGGGATGTTGTATTGCATTTGGAGAAGCATCCCTTGCCCTATTCTTTTGCCGGTTTGAGAAGTTTTGATCGATGTGAAATGTGGCATGCCGAGCATCTTTGTAATAATCAAAGTCTTGGGATCCCCAGGAAGGGACAGGAGTTAAATTTCTGAATTTGTTATCATCTTGAGCTATGTAATCTAAGTTTGCAATGTTAGCAGCATCATGATATGTAAAGGAGTCACTAGATGAACGTCGATGGCCACCTCTGCGTACTGGAGTTTCCGGCTCGTTAAGAAGATCATCCAACCAAGATGGTTGCTCCTCTATAAGACAGCTTTCAGAAGAAGTGCGCTGATGGTGTGAACCATCTCTAGATTTTGAAATGCCTCTTTGGGTGACAGCAGAACTAGGTACATAATCAACATACGAGTGAGATATGCTAGGAAACGGACTTTTAGGAGGCAGTAAAGAGCTCTTTCCATTGTACACCATATTTCTCATGCTAGATGCCCCCTTAGAATTTGCCATGTAAAGCACACAAGATCCCTGCTACACAATGAAATAATTGTACATATGTGAAAAGAAAGAAAGGAAATAATTGTTTCCATATTATGCTAGATAGATTAGAAGCAACTTATTGTAACCCATCCCAAAAAAAATGTAAACAAGTAAACAGTCCGTTGAAAAAAGAATATACCACTACAACAGCAACCTATCCTGTAAGAAATCCCATTTAGCACAAGGCAAAGTATCACCAGGAAATCTGAAATTCTTTATGCTAATAGAACGATCAACATAAGTCAGTTTTCCAGCCCAATACTAAGAGGAGATAAAGAAACAAGAACCGTTGCCAATCATTCTGCACATTCATGTCTACCAAATGAACAGAACACACCCAATCATGGAATAAAAGATTCACACAAAAATTGGAAAAGCTAGTTTGGCTCTGCAGCAGGTGATCAAGGAGGATATCAGGATATGGAACAAATGGATAGCGGACATTTAATTTAAAGATGCTAAGAGTGAACGAAAGGGGGAGGAAGACAAGGTAAGGAGCACGTTTATCACCAACAGAGGGTGTGCTCACCTCAACTTCGCAAAAGCACTCAAAACAGATAGACAGAATGAATGCGCAACTTAAATTTGCAAAAGCACTCAAAACAGATAGATACAAAATCCAAGGAAGAGCTGCCATCTTCTTCTATGTGCAATTGTTTTCTTTTATCTTCATTGTTCAGAGGAAAGGAGATTAAATGCGTAAAGCATGTGGGAATCCAAAAATTCATCAGAACATTATGTTCGTTACAAATCAAAGTTTAATCTATCTGGTCGCGGCTACATGTACATGCATTTCATAATAAATTTACGCCATCACTTTAGGGAAAAGGACCCACAATAAAAAATCATTAACAAGGGAAAGAAGAATACATAATATCCCACCATCTTCAAATGGAGTAAAAAACCATTTCCTAACTTTGTAATAGGAAGCTTTTCTTTGGTAATGCTGTTTTATGGAAAACATAGAAGTATAAGCCAGACTTATAGGCCTGACGTGGGGTCTGTAAGAAGAAACTTCAACGGATTGGAATTGGACATTGTTTTGAAGTTCTAGCTTCTGTACTTCACTAGCATCATATTGGCAGTGATCAAAACATGTTGGTGGACAGGTACAAATTCTGGATGAATCATATTACAAGCTATTGTTCAGCTTAGGAGCAAATAGCATGGATTTCATTTAGAGAATTAGATTGAAATTGCATCTCCTCTAGCTTTAGCAGTAAGCAAAGTAAAACTTTGCTACATGTTTGAAAGAACACAATACGTGTCAATCAAGCTAGTGTATGTTTGTATTTCTAGATCACTACAAACAAGTAGCTCCAGGTATCCAAGCTCAAGGATATAAATCAAAGCCCAGCATCGTTCGCAGAGCTTGTGAAATTAGTTTCCATTTAAGAAGTAGAACCACACAAAGCAGGAAAATAAGGCTTTCGTCAACATTATCTGTTCGGGTACGCATTTCAAAACTATTAAATCAGCAGAAAAATATTCCAGCCAGGATAACTCAAACTGCATTTTAAGACACTCAAAAGGTTAACTGTAGCTTTGCTACCTCTCTGCAGGCACTTCAAGATAAATCTCTCCTCACCAAGTGACTATATCGTCGGAACCCCATGTGTAACCAACGACAACTAATCCTAAGTCTCAACCCTAGAATAATTGTGAAGCACAATATGAATCATCAATACCCATTTTACTAAATTTGGGCATCTTTCAATCCACTACTCAAAAATCTAAATCTCACACTTGTTCCTGCACTGACATACAAATCTCTAAATAAACCAAAAAGACTACTAAAAAACAATGGCAGAACCCATGTTAAATCATTCCAAACTATTACTCACTCCGTCCCATTTTATATGATACACTTTGAGAGAGTACGGAGTCTAAGAAAGAAAAAAGACTTTTGAAATTTGTAGTGTAAAACAAGTCATAAATACTTGTGGTTCTCATTAAGAGTAAAATGGAAAGTTTAAAGTTAAATTGTTTCTAAATATAGAAAGGCAATACTATTATTTTTGGGACAAACGAAGAAGTAAAGTGCATCACATAAATTGGGATAGAGGGAGTAATCAACCTCATATACACACATAATCAGAGCTTACTTTCATGTAAAATATCTTAACGAGGAAAAAAGAAGTAATATTACAACCACTGATTGGGAAATTAGGAAAACAAAGTAAAGTAAAGAAGGAAAATATTTTCCCCCAAATCTCAGGCTTAACATAATAATTTGTTTCTCTTAATTTAATTTTTCTCATCTGGAAATGCAAATGATCAAACAAAAAGGTAAAACACTCAACTAATTTTCTCTCTCTTTTTCTTCCTTCTAATTCTTCAACACTTAATTGGCCTAACATTTCCAGCTACCAAAGAGACGATTTCTTAAATAAATAAGGCAACTAAAGAAGATATGAAGAGAATTATACCAATGAGCTAAATTGATAATGAAGATCTCAAGGAGCGATGTGAAAGATAGAAGATTCAATGCTCACTGCAATTGCTGCTAATCCCTTTCTTCTTGTTGTTTTGCAAATCTATCTTTACTTTATTACTCCTTCACGTCTCATGTTGAAACTTGAAAGACAACCCAAAATGAGATGGCTTTTTATTACTTTTGGTAGTCTATACGGTCTCATCCCCATTATTCTTCGATATATATGCGTGTAAAAGACCGTACTGTCATGGAATATAGCTCAAATTAATAACATAAAACAAGAAAAAATAAGTTAAGAGATAATAGAGAAAGGGAGGAGAGATTCTTAGTCTTCTTGCAACGTTTGATCTTTCCATTTATTACGAAGTCTTTATATAGGTATGAAAATGTGAAAGAAATATATCATATGTCATTAAGCATATGAGATAATGGAGGTAGATAGCACAAAAGTTATGGAATTACAAAATGGAGAAGAGTAGTAAGCATTACTCCTTTGCTGGTTATGCACATCTAACATAATTCAAGTTTTTATTACACATATCATATAATACGCATTGCTTGCTGCCTCATTAAAAATCTTGTCAGGAAAATCCAGTTGGATAAAACAGTAGCTAAGGGAAAAAGAGTACAGAGCATATTTGCCTCCCCCTATGAAAATATCAATTTATTTCACCTAAATAATGTGTTCCAATCATGTATATCAACTTCTCAAATGTTGAGGTTGATCATGCTTTGTTGAATAGAATCATCAAATTATCAAGCGAATAAATTCATTGAACATCTATTTCACCGTTCGGTGAAGATTGTATCTTGATAAAGAACTTGATGAAATATATGATTTATTCTGTTTTCTTCAATATATCCTTCTTTCAATTGAGATAAGCAAACAACATTGTCTTCACTATTATTGGAGTCTTCTCTTCAAAGTAAAGTCACACACCGGTTGTGTGTTGAGTTACTTGATTTATCAGTTGCTAGTATATTGACATTGTTGAATAAGTATCAACAATTGATTGCCTTGTGAAATAATAATATGCCAGTTGCTTCACATACAAATAGATTGTTTAAAGAACGAACTTCAGAAAATGCGTGCATTTGCATAACCAACAAAACTTTGGCAATACTTGTTAGAATAAATAAATCTATATCAAGGATTCCGTTTGCAATATAATCCCAATAGTATTCCAATATCTTCGCATAGGAATAAAATTATATCTTGCTAGTATATTGTTATACTCATAGTTCTAGCAAGATACATTAATGCACCAATTTCACTAGACACAAAAATAATCACATAAGAATTTGATGAAGCTTTATTTAATAAATTTCTTGGGAATCTTAATATGCTTCAGAACAATTTAGATCCTTCAATGATTTCCATTATACGCATATCAAGTTTTTCATGTATTGCTAGATTAAAACCTGAAATGACTACATCCACCACAGGAACATGTCTCTATATAATCAATGCCAGGATATTTTCACATTTTCTTGTGACACAAGTCGTTTTTATGTCTATTGACTCGACTTTTTTCGACAAGAACACATTTATACCTCCATTGGCTTTATAATTTCAAGTGTTGGGACTATCCGTCCAACTTTACATTTTTCAGGTGAAGTCAATTTTATTGCGTGTTTTTTATTTTGGCCAATCATCTATCTGTCCACATTCCATGACAGATTGAGCTCAAGATCCTCGTCAATATTAATAATATTGAGCGCTACATTATACTAATAATATCGTCAACGATTATTTTATATTGGTTCCGTTATTGCCCAATAAAGACATAACTTATTGAGATCTCTTTATCTCATTATTTTTAGGTACCTGAGCCTCCCAGGTATTATGACGTATTATGTCGTGGTGCTCTTCTGGAGCACTTGCCTCCTTATTATGACCATCTTGAACATTTGCTCCTTTCCTTCTTCAAGGAGTTTTATCTTTAGAACAGATTGGTCTGTTATGCTTCTTGCGTGCCATAGACTCTGTCCCTCATGGACTTTATTCTATTTGGAGCATTAGCAGCTGAAATATGACGTTTAGCTTTGGGTCAGCAAATGCGTCTAGCAATAATTTGCAAATAAATTATCACTTGAATTTCAAGTTCATATTTTCTTGTACGAGGATCTATATGTATTCATAATAATTCATTCCACGTATCACTTTCTCAGTTGCCTATTTTCTCCCCCTAATGTTGGGATCACCAACACATTTCCCAACCTTCTTTGGGAACCCATCTCTGTGCATTGTGGTGGCATAATTAAATCATATAGCACATTCATATTTCTAGATGAAAATTATTTGGTTTCTGACCCTGAACCGATTGTGATAGAGATAAATTTTCAAAACTTGGCTAGATGCGTACAAGTACTGCTGTATATTAAATAATACATCTCATACCAAATTTCATTTTGGAGTTTTGTTCTCATAACCAATGGTTTAGCTACAATTGGAGGCATACAATTTCTGCTAAACCAACTTATTTAAACCAGCATTATCAAGATAAATTATCATAATTTATATTCCGGAATTGTGCTCTAATAATTTGAGCAAGAAATCTTGCAAAAGCCAAACTGCAAGTTGATAACAAACACACATGTGACCATAGAATATATGCATCTTATTAAAATCGTATAATAGTAAACGGTCCACATGGCAGGTGATAGTGCCCATACATATATATCACCTTTTATTCCTCTAGATATCAAGGGATTCAATCCTAACCTTAACCTGTATATCATGAGAATAAGCAGCTAAAGAGATTTTTTTTTTTAAGAAGCTCTATTTCTTCAATATATGCTAATATGAATTCTCAAGTAATTTTCGCATCATAATAGAACGTGGGATGGCCAACCAGTTATGCCAACTAATCTTTGTTTCAGTAAACCTCTAGTTTACTTGTGGTATGTGATTCCATCATTATGCTTATACTTGTGTAGTACAAATAGAAGAAGAGTCGGATAACTTTTTATCTTTACCCGGTATGATTATAGTAATTTGAAGATATTCAATCTTCCTTTCTTTATAGTCTCAATATGCCCACCACTTGAGGTTGTACATTTCAAACTCAAAAAGTTTCTTTTTGAGACTTACTCATCCGGGTAGTAACAAATTAGTTCTTTTGGAGCTTTAATTGATTTTGTACTACAAGATCTTTTGTCACACCATTCACATGGTGAATGTGTCATGCGCGAAGAAAATTATATCATAATAATTGTCATGGTCAAAATCATTTATTTTAGCATTACTTTTCCTTATTTATGTGAAATGCAAGTACTAATTTATTAACGGGACAAGAAGATAGAGTGTTTGACCAGATTGAGATTGTATGATCACATGTTTAACCGATGAGGTGATGAAAAATCTAAACTAATACATATAAGAAGAAATAATTAAACAGTATACAACATATGGCATCATCACAAACATAATAGTGTCACCAATACATCTATTATTTTATTTATATGCCATAGACGCCTAGCATTTTGTAGTATATTTCTTTTTTGTGTATAAATTGCACGTGCATATTTCTTTTGTAATGGTAAAAACAATCTTACCGCAAATATCTCTGACGAGATGAAATGCAAATTTTACCTTTATCACTTGGCAAAGCTCACTGAAACTCTCATGGAAGGCTTGGACATTAGTGAAACAAAATGAAAATCATAAATTAAGTGTGGCATCTTACTGGAAGAAAACAGCCAATTTAACAACTTTATCTCCAAAATCAATCCCTTGCCTCTTTCGTCTTTTTTACGAACTATCAAATAAAATAGCAATTCATGCTGATAACGTGTTATAAAATATAGCTCAAAGTAATAATATAGAACAAAAGAAAACAAGCTAAGAGATATAGAGAGAAAGAGAGACGAGATTTTTATTTCTTCTTCAATTGTGTGATCTTTCCATCTATTACAAAGCCTTTATATAGGTATGAAAATATGAAGAAATATGTCACTAAATATGTCATTAAGCATTTGAGATAATGGAGGAAGATCATGGGGAGGTTATGGAGTTACAATCATAACTCCATAAGTATTATAGTAGTGAAAGTTATGGAGATAATGAAGAAGAGTAGTGAGCATTACTCCTATGCTAGTTATGGACATCAACCATAATTCAAGATTTTATAACACCTGCTTCTATTTTCAAGGATCAATTGGTTTGCCAACAAATTATACTGAAATTATAATATGAGTATTATATAATTGATAGAAATTATTTAATAGTTATATTTTTACTTTCAATTTTAACTTTGATTTTCTTAAAGAATATTCGGAGAAGAGCAAATGTGTTACTATTTTGTTGTTCTAATCTCGAGCTTAGTAATTTAGGTTATTATCCCACATAAAATGTGCAAAAATAATACTAAAATATGTTTTAAACATTTTCCGAATTGCTAATCCCAAGATTTACCAAATGCGAAATAAAAAATTATATATTTTGTTCTGGAACTCTTCATCCTTGTAACCAAAAAATCCCTTATTATACAAAATGCTCTGAGAATAATAGAGTAATAAGCAAATATACAGTCAAATTTCTCTATAACAGCATCATTTGTTTCGATATTGTTTGACTTTTATAGTAAATAATTATTATATACCTATAATAACGTTTGATGTTAAATATATTATGGCTGTTATAAACAAAAATTATTCAAAAATCAATCTTTTTTTTTATGTTACGTATTAAAGATTAAAAAAATTGTTCAAATTTAAATAGCCAAATATAAGTAAATTTTACTAATTAAATATTAAAAAAAGCTAACACATTATTAATAAATTCGTAACTAAATGTATAAAGATATAAACTCTAAAGCATACATTATAAAGCTACTAGAAGATTAAATTATGATAAGATTAATGGAAAAACTTCGTAATTGTAGCTTGTTTCATAGATTTCGGTCTCTTACCAACAATATAACGTTCGAATTAGCGAAAATTTATGTCTAAATTTTCAGCAAAAGGATACCTAGTAGCTTTCCTTTAAGGCAATCTAAGAGGTTATCCGTTGAATCTTCTATCTCGGTCCAAGTAGCCGTAGGTTGAGATCAAAATCTTTAAACTTATTATTGGTAATCTTATTAGAGATTCTACATGGATGTTATAGAGGGGTAATTAGTCTTGATCGCAATTGCAAAGATTGGTCTTTAGCTGAGCAGATTGCAATTACGACCAATTGGTCGCTTTTGTGAAGGGAACTGACTTCGCAAATGTGAAGTCAATGTTGCATTTGCGACATGCCTTGGGTTTGTTAGGCAGCGCAATTGCGATCCTTTGGTCGCATTTGGGAGGGCTCGCATTTGCGACTTCTGCAGCTAAACAAAATAGTGAGATTTCGGACTTAGTCTCATTTATCACATTTTGGAGCCCTACACTTGGTGGGAGGCGAATTTAGGAGGAGAATTTCGTACAAAACTATTGGGTAAGTGATTTTGATCCATTTTTTATTATAAAACATAATAACTTATCAATTTAACATCTAATCCATGGAATTTGAAGAAAATTTTTGGGAAATTTTTATTATGTTTTGAAAAATTTTTGAGAGTTGAATTGAAATCGGATTCGAAAATAAAATACAAATATGGACTCGTGGGGTTATGGGTAGTCGATATCTACCCTTCGACTCGGATTTTGAGCGAGCGGGCCCGACGTTGACTTTTGTTGATTTTTGGGAATTGTGTAATGATCTTAACTTTATTAATCGATGGATTCTCTTGTATTGCTTGATATTATTAGTCGTGTTTGATATACAAATAATATATTAGACTCCAATTTTACGCATTTTAGGTTTCATTCTTCTCTATTTTTCTTCTCTGAATAGATGTTTCTTTCTCAGTTCCTCTTCAATTCAGCTTTTGCAGATGAACATGCAAGAATGGTGAAGAAAAATGATTCAATTGGTTAAATGCATTGAATACATAACATGAAGCACCGATACAAATGGGCTACCATAACTTTTTTTTTAGATGATAAACAAGATATTGTCTACAGAAGTGGCGTTTGGAACTAAAATGAAACTAACTAACAGTGTAACTGAAACTAAACTGAAAGTAATCGTGTATACATGAGCTTAAACTATATTGATAGCTATTAGAAAGCTTAGATACTTTGAATTCGAAAATCGAAATATGTAAAATTGTTATTTTGTTTTGATTGGGTGTTGTTGCAAATGATTGAGAATATTCTTTGGAGATTATATCTCAATTTTGAGAGAATTTGGTGAAGATTCAAGGTGGTTTTGGTTGGAATTTCATATTAAAATTCGAATAAGATTACATAAATAAATTGTATATATTTTGTATACCAAGTGTAGAAACGGTATAAAAAATATATATAACTTACATAATTATATACAAGTTGTATATAGATTGTATGTAAATTATAATTTTTGACCAGATATGTACAAAAACATTTTATTTAAGTTATAGATAAATTGGAATTTTGACCGGATTTGTATATATTCTGTAAAAAAAGCTTTAGTTTTATAAATAGAAAAGTTTAGATAAACCGGATAAATAAGTTTAAAATCTCGTATATATACGAAAAAGTCCCATTTTCTTATCATAGTATTATAGCCATGTCCAACCAATTCATTATTTATTCAATATTGGGCACCAATCTTGTATTGTTCATGCTTCAAATGTCCGATCTTGGACTTGTGAGGAGGGGAGTTGCTAGATATCCCATATAAGGTGGTATGAGTTATTGGTCTCCTTAATACAGTCTTGGGCAATTCTCACTCGCCGAGTTAACTTTTGGGCTTAAGTTGGAACCAAGATTCATTTTCTTATCATATCTCAAGTTCAAATTTCAACGGAGATAAAAGAACATTGGGTAGTTCCTTCCCACCTGACTAAGTTTTGATGGGCAGAATTACCCAGTATCTATGCTGTTAGAAAATTGCAATGCCTAATTAAATAATCAAGGTAAATGCAAGCTGATCCGAACACTATTATACTGTCGATGAATTTTTTTCGACTTAATAACTAATGGAATTTCTTGAGTTTTTCAACTTTTCATGGTATTAATTAATATATTAATGAGAATTCTTTTCCTTCTGGGATATCATGAAGGAAAGATTGTGCCACTAGTTTAAGTAGTATTACCGTTGTCAAGAATTGTGTCAATCATATACGACGAGGATGGCTCATAGCTCACTAGCTAATGTTGTTGTGAGTTGTGACAGAATCTTTACAGCTATTACTATACTACCACATCCTGTTTTTCAATAATAGTGCATTCTTAAAAGAATTAAGTTTTAATAGCTCATTTGTAAAATATTTACGTGATAAAAGTAATTTGACCAACTTCAACAAATTATTCATGTGTTAGCAAAATTTAAACTCCTTTAATATATGCAGTTCGTATTAATAGTACATGCCAAGAAATACATATTATGGTTTTCTTTATGTCAACTAAGCACAAATAACTGAGTACATAGTATAACTCTTATGAGTCACAAAAGTCTAATATGATGAGAAATACTTTACAATATCACTAATTTTATTTTATTAGCTCCAAAGATTTAAAAAAATTAAAACTTTAGACGACTAAAATACAGGAATTATATATTAGTTCAGTTCAATTATATGAATAAAATAAGTAACCATAGTTTTATGGGAACAGTGAGTTTTATAGCCTTTTTTTTTTTTTTTTTTTTTAAAGTTTTATAGCCTCAAATATAGTTTGTGGAATTGGAGAGAGCTGTCACATGGTCCCCTCTTAGTCTTACCAACCTACCAATCTCTCCTTTTAGGATTCTACAACTCAAGTAAAGGGAAGTTCCAACTATGTATTGTACCTCTAAACATATATAGAATTTTGTTAATCATTGTATTACTTGTTACCCAAATCAAATCTCAAATGACTAAGGGGAATCCTAAAGGAGAGATTGGTAGGTTGGTAAAGGGCTACACCTTTATATATACGAATCGAAAATTTAGTATTGAGCAAAGAATAAGCAGTAAATGGGAGAACAGGGCTACAACATTCAAAACGACTGACTGGATCGTTACACTTCTCAAAAATCAAATAAATCTTATTCTTCGATATACCTCTACTACTGAAATTATATGTTTACATATTTTATCTTCTTTTTTTGATTCCTTGTTCATGTTATTGCATTACCCATAACTTAGAGTTGTTCATATTATTGTCCACAACTCTCACTAACATATGAATTTAGTTTTTCTCTTTCTAGTAATAAAAATTATTATTCACTATTTTTTTTATTCTACTGTTTAGATTAATATTTAAATTTACCAACCGATTTGAATTTGTAAGTAAAATTACCAATGATAATTCAATTGGTAAATAGCAAAAAGATTCCGTTAGTAACAATTGTTTGACCAGATGAAAAAAATTTCATTGGTAAAATTACCAAATTATATTCGGCTGCTAGTCAGTTGGTAATTTTAATAAAGAATATATAATTGTTGGTAAAATTTATATTTAGTAACAGATATAATTTCGTAATAGTAATTTTTATTTAGTTCAAAAACATTGGAGATTTCTTGATATATTTGTGCCCCAGCCTTTAAAAGAATGGGCTTTGCACCACAACCCACCCCCAAATACCCCTTCATATTAGGACCATATCGGGAGTGTGAAAATCTAATAACAAGTTTGGTCTAGCTTTTAAAATTAGTTTATTTTAAAAAGTATTTTTTCTAAAAGTATTTTTGAAATACACGATCCAAAAAAAGTATCTTCTAAGTAACACATTAACTATATAAATTCATTTTAAAGGCATGTAAAGCTTAAATACTCTGATATATAATTAAGATAGACCACTTAAAGTTTAGTTTTTACTTAGCAGTTAGCACAAATCTATCTATCTGCATAGAATTTTACATTTCTAGTTTATAAAGAAGTCGGATTCTATACTTCAGAAAGTAAATTATCCCAAATATCTCTTTTATAATGTCAATTTTACATTGAAAATGGTCGGAGATAACATTCTTGATTTTCAATAACTTTGGATGAAAAAATTGCGTGATAAGTTTTTTCGACTTTAAAAAGTAAAAGTAAAAATAAATGTTTAATAATAATATTTTATAATGTCATTGTTTTCATTTTCTTAAATAAATATATTTGTTATAATTTAATCTCTAGTCTACTTTGTGATTCTACACTTAACTTACTGTAGATGTGTTGAAAGCACTCACGAGGAGTATATATGCACAATTTGATGAATTCAATATGTTGAGTAGATAAATTTAATTAATCACTAAGAGATTTGCATTTGACCTATTATTGGAGGATGTTTTGGAATTTTTAGATTTTACTTTATGAAACTAAGTAATTCTTAATTTGCATACGAATTACGATAATTACGATTAAAAAATTTATAAGAACTTTAGAGGTTTTTTTTTTTTTTTTTTTTTTTTTACATAAATCTAGTTTAAGCGTTTAAAAAATTGCAACTCCTATTTTTAGAATTTGGAGCTACATGAATCCTTTAACTGTAGGCAACAATTACTTTTCTAACTTTCCAAAAAAATAATTATTTAATTTAACTAAAAATTAAAAATTGAAGTTTTCACATTTGCCATGAATTATTAATTTCAATGGTTATTTACCAAGGGATTCGAAATAAATTGGCAAAGTTTACAAAAGGAACAAAAATCAGATGGAAAATATTCAACCGATTGAGGATCCGTTGGCAATTTTAGTAGCGAATTTTGTTCCGTTAGCAATTTTAACAACGGCTTATGATCAGTTGGTAAAATCCGTCGGCCATCCGTCACTAATTTGTTACTAAATAAGACGCCACTTTTTCTCGCAATATTTACCAACGAATTTGTAATTCATTGGTAATTTACCAGCCGAAATTATTTGTTAGTAGATAATTCGTTAGTAATATGTTGATAAAATGTCGTTAAATTACGCGCCAATTCTCCCCCGCAATATGTGCGAACTGAATTTATCGGTTGTAAAATTTGATAAGTAATCTGTTGGAAATCGATTGTTAAATTTATGAAAAAAAATCGGTTGACAATTTGTTACTAGTATTTACCAATGTATTTGGATGGTTAGTAAAATTCGTTGGTAATTTGAGTGATTCTTGTAGTTTAAGACTTGCCACGCCTAACACATATATCACGCATTGTAATCTTACATTATTTAACCAAAGCCTGGACTCATCAAATTCGTGATTTTTGACGAGTAGGTACATATAGTATTGTTAGTAGTTTATTCGAAGTCATGAAATACACTTACGAGATAGTGTAAGTTTTTTCTTGACCTTAAACTCTTTAGTTTACTTGATAGAAAGATGAGATCCCTCTTATGAGTGATTTGCTTACACTTAGATTCTTGAAAGAAGTAATATGAGAACCAATCCCATGAGAAATAT
The DNA here is from genome assembly GCA_002018475.1 of Nicotiana obtusifolia. Classification (NCBI taxonomy): domain Eukaryota; kingdom Viridiplantae; phylum Streptophyta; class Magnoliopsida; order Solanales; family Solanaceae; genus Nicotiana; species Nicotiana obtusifolia. Next base: position 18,789 of record MCJB01000287.1, on the reverse strand, counting down.
AGATATTGGCAACGAATCTGATACAGTTGAATTCCTACTGCATATTTTAAAAGTTGGCCCCATCTTTGACAGCAGCATTTCCTACAAAATTGTGTCGGTTCCATGCCTCCTACTCCGTCACTAGAGTTGTATCTCTTGTTCCCTTCATAGAATATTGTCATTTTCAGCTGAGCAGCTCATCTCATTATTGGTACGTATTCTATTCGAGTGTGCAAGCATCGTGTTCAGATCATCTCAAGTACTCACTACTTTCTTATAATGAACACATGTACATCTGAATAAGCATAACAAGACAAGTTTCTAATGAAGATCCATTAACTCATACGGAGCTGTTAGATTTGCGACAGCTATAACCTATAGATAAATTAAGATGCAAAGGTCAATGCCAACTACAGCTGAATAAGTTATATATTGCTCAATCGATATAGTCTTTTGCATTATAAGTTGACTAATTTTTAATTGATTGTCAACATACTACAACTAGATATCCTCCCTTATGGGATGGCAATGTGAGCAAGCTCATACAGACGGAGTTGTTTATTGGAACAAGACAAACTTAGATGGTGCAACATGGATAATAAAGATTCATATACCCGGACTCAGTTCGCTTGAGATTAAGGTATAGTTGTGCTGTTGACGCAGCAAACCTGCAGATTTTAAAACGTTGCAGTGAGAGTCCAAAGATGATAGCCATGCTCCAACTTCAAACCAACATAAGGATCAAATTTAGGTGATGGAGCTTCTGAAGTGTATCTGCAGTAAAAAGATGCAACTTTATTGAACATTCATGATAAGGGATTAAGGGTCTAGTGTATCATTTGAACTATTTGTCCCTTCCCTGAAGAAAGACAAAACATTCTTGTCAACACAACTCCAATCAATAATGAGACTTAGAATTGATCAATCAAGGAATATGACAACTAGTGTCCGTTAAAGTTAACAACATCCAATCAACAAAAAAGAAGAGCAACAAGTCTATTTTAAACTGGCGGACCAATGATTGGAGAATAATTCATTAAACAAATCTGAAAACTGACAAACAGTATCGTGCCCAAAAGTATTGTAATCATCTAACAGAAATGCCATTGCATGGGATGCGCCTGAAAGGGGAGCAGCAAATAATCGGATAAGAATGCTTTTTAAAACTTCTGATCGCATTCTCAAAGATTCTTTGTGCTAACATTCATGGCCAGTTCATCAAGGACTCGTAAAGAATTTCTCTCCAGCTAAAACATCCCAATCTAAGGAAAATAAACATAGTACCTTGGAAAAATTATACCAAAATTACCCAAATGCATAACACCAACATCCACTACTTGGAGCAGAAGAAAATTTCAGATCAAACATATTAAAGGGAAAAGAGAGAATTGCTGAACAGAACAATGAATTCAGAATAAATTTTGCTTCCTGTCTATGAAGCTGAAGATAAACTACAATGTACTTCTTGCAGACAAACTCTAACTCAGTAAAGAAAAAGTACAAGAGACTAAGCAGCCGAAAGCGGTATTGGCTTCACAGCACTTCTAATTCTCCGGTATGCAGTCCTAACTCTTTCCTTGAGACCTTCATTTTCACATTCAACATCACCAGTTTGTTTATCAAGATTAGCCACATTCCCATCAACATTTATTACCAGCTTGCCGTCGTTCCCAAATTTCACGTCACCAAACAGAGAAACAAGCAGTGCATGGACTATTTTCTCAGCTTTCTTGGCATCTTCCTCCTCGTTCATCAAAGTTTCCGACTCAACTGGTACTTTAGGCATCTCCCTGCTGACATTCAAAACCAATGCCACGATGGAGTCAGATACCATGTCACTAATTGGATCTGCTGTCCAATGAAGGGAGAGATGATTCTCCGATTCCTGCTTCACCGTCACTCGCTCATGCACTCGCAAACTTGGAACACCAGATTCCTCATCTGTCGAGGACTCTACGCTTTCATAGATTTGCTTAAGCCTGTGTTGTATAACGGCAAAAGCACCTGAATATGGGATAGTAATTCTCTGTGTGACATTTGCAGTGGATAGCTGAGAAAAGACATGGAGATCATCAGGTGCCATGATCTGGTAAGTGAAACCTTTCTTTACAAGTAAACCACTGACGATTTCACCCACTTCAGGGGTCTTTTCAGCCAGCTTTCCAACAGTTTTAGCCATTTTCTCAGAGTTGAAGTGCATTTCAACCGATTGGCAGTTCTTGGGAGTAATTATTTTAGTATTGCCATCAGCAAAGAGAGAGGTAAGTTTCTGCTTGAGCCTTCCCATCTCATTAGCCTCTCCATGTACTAGAATTATGTTGGGAGGCATAAGTTCTTTCAAGAAGGTACTAGTCTGAGCATAATCCGCGTGAGCTGAGAATGAAATATAATGAACCTGCATATTAAGTGGAGCGCTCAAGCCATTTTGTAAGGTGACTTCCTTTGGTTCATTGATGATAGTCTTCGCCAAGGTTCCTTCCACCACATACCCAGGTATAACACAAGCATTTTTCTTGTCAGAGCACCATTTATCGAACAGTTGCCTTGACAAACCACTTTGAAGACTACCTGGGCTTGCCATCACCACACATGGTTTGTTGTCTATAAAGTCTTCAACACTGTTCAGGGAAGAAATATGTTTGAAATTGAAGGGATTTGAGCTGGCAAACTGATTGCGGATCCTTTCATTCATGGCATTGATGTAAGTCTGATAGACAGCCATACACCTTCTTGCAAGTGGAGAAGCATAATATATGGGGAAATTAGCAAGTTCAGGATGGTTAGACCAGTATTCCTCCAGGATAAGGAGAAGTTCCTGTGCACGTCCCAAGGCGAAAGCAGGAATCAGCACCCGACCCCCTTGCATGAGTGTTGAGTGTATCACATCAGTGAAAAGCTTCTCTCTTATCTGACGTGGCATATGGAGTTGAACACCATAAGTTGATTCTATAATGCAAATATCTGGAGAAAATTCTGGGGTCTCAGCAGCACGGAGATGCCTGTCTTCTTCACGGGAGTAGTCTCCTGTATAGAGAACTCGAACACCAGCAATATCAACCATAAACATGGCAGCACCAAGGACATGACCGGCAGTATAACACCAAAAGCGAATGCCATTTACTTCCATAGTCTGATGGAAGTCGACAACCTACAGAACAAGTTTTCACATGTCAAATAACCCTAGCCATATATGTTGCTAAATCTTTTAAAAAGAATGATAAAGTAATCCATTGATATGATGGGAAAAACCCAGTATACAAGTGTTATGAAAAATGTAACAAAGTGGTGAACCTACACAAAAACATGGTTCTCTAACAATATGAAATTAGAAACAAAAAACAATAACTTTAAAACTGGTCTAACCAAAACATGAATTAGAGCCTATACTCTCTGACATTCATAAACTGCATGTATTTCTCCCAGATTGCAGATGTCCAATGTCGCATGATGGCATATTCAAGGCGCAATCTATCCTTTTCCTCAGTAAAAACATTAATTTTTTTGATAACCAGTAAGAAGATTAATTTTATTCATTTCATGGAACCCAGACGTTGCAACGAATACACACAAAGGTCTGAAACTCTCTAAGCTAAATGAAAAGCACAATCTATCATCAATTGCTTCTCTAAGAAAAATTTAATTCTAAGTTACATTTAACACTCTTCGGGACAATTAAACAAAAGGGAACCCAAAGAGTCCAAAAGATTTAAATTTCCACTGCACAACCCCTTATAGTCAAGAGAGATCAAATAACACAATCAGAATCCTACCTTCTCGGTGAAGAAATAACATATTGCCTAGATTCCATATTCCAGTTCATAGGCCAAGGAAATTTTTTTTGTGTTGATGTTTCCATCGCATCCCCAAATTAGCTATACTCTACTCCTCCCACCATCCCTTCCCACCACTAACACCTCATCTCCACCCCAACCCCGCCTGCACGCCGCCTATTCCACCAAAATTTTAATACTTTAGCAAATTGGTTTTTATATTGATTCATTTTAAACTTTCAATGACAATTGAGAAATTCTCGTGGTCAGTGGTGCACAGTTTGAAGCTAAGTGGATGATGGGCCCACCCCTCTACTCCCCCACTTAAATACCAAGCTTTTGTCCGAGACAGGTTTCGAACATGTTGCTTCATTTGAACTTATTTTCATGTTAAAGTTTAACTACATGAGGAAAGAGAAGCTTCTATTGAATTAGTGAAGAAAGTGTATAGGAAAGAGCTCCTCATATAGGAATCTAGGGTACATGAAATAAAGGGAATTATCATAATGACGAACAAGTATTTCTAACATTCTAGATGCTGAACATAGAAAATGGTTCACCATAACCCTTTACAATTTGAATAGAAGAAAATAACCCTGCAGAGATCTCTTGCGTTTTATTTATAGATCTCTTGCGTGTAAAAATAAATCTCTCGGCAGATTTGACATAAAACTATAAAGAACACCAAAGTGATGGTATGCCTGCATGATGTTTCTTCAGTGCATAAGTGTCAGCATGATTGTCACCAATAATAATAACAATTTCATTTACATAACCTATAATTCTATGGGATAAATACAAGATATACAACAACCCTACGCAAAGTGATGGTATGCCTACGTGATGACGAATCAATTTCATAAACTAATCAGACACTGCTTGGAGATCAATCATGGGATGTTGAAAACAAACCTCAATTTTGTCCATAGAGCGAAGAATGTCATGTTCATCAAACAACATATCTTCAACCGAGACTTTGCTCACTTTAACATAATCTGACAAAAGCAACCTATATATGGCCTTTGTTGCATGAGTCATAAATACGCGCCCTTTAAATGTAGTCTGAAAATAAAAGGAGCTAATATTGAATCAACAAAAGAGATACTAAACTTAAAAAGATTTTGAACCCCTAAACAAACCTTTTCGAGGAAATAAGGAAGGGAGGCAGCATGATCTAAGTGAAAACTGCAAAGCATTAGAGCAAGTTAATGCAAGGACTTAGCATAAGATAAAAAGGAAAAGGAACCAAAAGAATTCAGGATAAAAAGAAACAGCTAAACAAACGGTCAACAGTTAATATGCATGTCAAGGGACTTGAACGCATTGCAGAGACAATTAGCAGGTGCGCATGTAATCTGTATTATATTAAAAGCACCAAGGACCTTGGTGAAATGTTGTTCCCCTTTTTTACCCTTTTAAAAAAGAGTTCACACTAGACAAAATAGTCATTTAATTATTATCCTAATATTTAAGATTTTGAAATTGACTAAAATTTTGACTTTCTAAATTTTCCTTATTTGAACTAGGTAAGAACTTCTACATTTAGACCTTTACAATTATTAAGATTTTGCCTCTAAGAAAGTATTATCGTCTTCAATTTACTTCTACTAGAATATAGGATGCATGATACGAACAATTCCATAAAGAAGAAAAAATGGAAAATAGTTATATTAATCTTATAAGAACAATGTACTGTAGATTTTATTCTATTCGAAGTCAAAAGTTACTCAGGCCAATAACTGACAGCAAAATAATTATTAATCATTTACAAAATTATTTTTCTTGTTTTCTTTTCTTGGGGTATAAGTATTAATAACAATAAAATTATATTAACTATGCATTTAAAAATTACACTCAACAAAAACAACTAAGAAATATTTTTAATAATATAAAAGAGAAATAAAGAGAAAGAAAATGATTACAAAAGTTAATAGCGCTAATGCTTCAACAAACACAAAGCGCAAAAATACGATTTTTTTTATCATTTGAGAAAAGAAACTTTATTAAAAATAAATAATTTAAAATTTGATATGAGCTAATATTAAGAATTTGAATCAATATCAATAAATATTTTTTTAACATTTAAAAAAATTATTAAGTATTTGAATTAACTAATTAGCAAAAGAACCCAATTCTATTCTTTCCCAAATTCATAAAAGTAAATTCATTTTTCAAGTTTGACTCAAATCTTAGAGACCATAAATTTGTTTCCATATGAACAAATCGATTATATGTAATAAAGTATTAAGAGTTAACTTGGTTAAAATTTGCAAACTTGAAGAAATGAGGATAAATAGTAAAAGATAAAATGTATTCAAACTGAATTATTATTAATTTTTTTTTTATTTCAGTAACTAAAAGCTTACTACAGAGTTAATATTGAAACCTTTGAAGGAAAATAAATTGAGAAGGTATAAGATTCAATTCTTCAATTTATGTTACTTGACAATTTTTGAAGATTCGTAATAAAAGTATAGCAACCCTAATTTTTATCTTCTCGAATAAACTTTAAAATAGCTTATCAAGAAAAATATCATCACTACTCTTAAATCTTCAGGGATTATGTCCAGCTAAAACTAAAAAGAAAGTATGATAAATAGTGAAATTAAGCTAATAAAATTGTAAAATTAGAACAAAATTTAAGATAAATATATTGAATGATGATGGAGGACTTCTATGAGACAGGGTTTTTTCTTTTATTACAACTATAACAACAACATACCCAGTGTAATCCTACTAGTGGTGTATGGAGAGGGTAGAGTGTACACAGATCTTACCCCTGCCTTAAGAAGGTAGAACGGCTATATAGGATCAGCATTCATCAATTTTAAGAGCTTATGCTTTTATTTTATAACTCAAACACAACTTTTAAGATAACACTTACGTGATTTTTAAAGAAAATTAATTCATAGTGATGGAGTACACGCGCAACACACGTACACTAAGACTAGTTCACTGAAAATCAGAACCACATAGAATAGATAATAAGATAAACTAGATCAGTACACTCCCCTAATCCACTGGAGGCAAAATACTAGGTGATTTCTCACCATCTATCCAAGCTTTGGTGAACAATGTTACCTAGTGCTTGTGCAGGCGGGAGGTAGTAGGGATTATATCGTAGATTTAGTCAAGGTGCGCAAAAACTCGCCCTGACACCATGATTATTAAAAAATAAAATAAAACTCCCTCCACTCAACTGGTCAATCCTCCCACGGCTCCATAAAACAATAAAAAACAATTCTATGCAGCAACCATCGAAATAATCTAAGCCACAACTTCACAATCGGAAGGGTGGGTGACAATTAAAAATGAATTGCTAGTAAAGCTTTTTTACTCTGAACATTGGCCGTTTTGCTTCTAATAACTCGTGAATGGCTCTTTGAAGCATTAGCCCCCTATCTGGACCATTTTATCAATAATACAAAAATAATTTCAAATAGTGATGAGCTAGTCCGTTGATGAATTCAAACCAATTGAAGTTTGTGCACTTCCAAACATGTGAGAGTACAATCACAAAATGGAAATCTTCTTTTTCAACTGATAAGTATGTAATCACGAAAAAAAAATATTACAAGCCAGCGTAGAAAACAATATAAAAAGTTACTTCCTTTGTCCCATATTATGTTTGAACCTTAAGAGGGTGTTTGGATTGGCATGGCTTTTAAGCACTTTTTTAGTTTGTGTGGCGTTTGGCATCGATAAAAAGTGCCTAAACGGACTTACTTTTAGGCATAAAAAGTATAAAAATAAGCCAAAAGAAAAAAGTTGGGCATTACCAACTTATAACTTTTGGCTTTTAGCTTAAAAGCTAATTTTTAAAAGCCAATCCAAACACCCTTTAAATGAACAGAAGAATAAAGAATTGGTAAATAGCACCTTTGGTCCTTATGTTATTAGTTAATTCCAATTTTAGTCCTTGTGATATTAGATGAAGCACATTTAACCTTTAATTAAACAATATGAGTGTTTTTGGTCCCTTCACTAAAGGAACTTGAAAAAACAACTGACAGTAGCTACTAAGAGGCGCAATTTGGATATTATACGTACAACTTTCAGCAACAAATCCTCACAAAAGAGTAACCTAATTCTAACATTTTAATTTGCATTGTCTCGGCAAAGAACCCTTTTCCTCCCATCTTCCGTTTGGATTCAACTAAAGAATAGGTTTTTTAGTTGGTTAATGACAGTGCCTTTTTTTCTGACTCCTCTTGTATAAGAAGAGCCGTGAAAAGCTCTACCAAGAACACATAGAATCACCCAAACATAAGGGCCGGTAATATTAATTCTACTTAGTTGTGCATCTTCTTTCGTCTTTATAATTTGTTTTTCTTCTTGCTTTGAAACTTAACCACAGTTCTTCTGGAGCCTTTAGCAACATGAACTTGATAAAGAATCAAACCAATATACGGTCAAATAGGCTCCACCATGAATTTAGCTCAGATGAGATTTGCATACGTTTAAGCAATAGAACACTTTGGGAGAAGAAGTACTATACTGCAATACCTATTCAATTTATTGCCACTTAATATCAATATGACTAACCCACTACTAACCTAAATGGAGGGATTAAAAACTTAAAATCAAGCTGAAAATTTTTAAATGTCTGAATTTCCCTTCTTAATATTTACCTGTCAGTTTGTTTTTTAAATTCAATAGTGAAGGGACCAAAAAAACTCACATTATTTAATTAAAGGTTAAATGTGCTTCGTTTACTATCACAAGGACTAAAACTGAAATTAAGCAATAACACAAGGACCAAAAGTGCTGTTTTCCCATAAAGAATTAACACTCAAAATTCAAAATCATCCACCAAGAGAAAAAACAATAAACAAAAGAAAAAAGTTTAAGAAGCCAGTCGTGGAATAAAGCTGGAAAAAGAAAATAGAAAGAAATAAAATTAACTTGTGCTGAGGTGCTGTATTGAGAGACAATCTTTCAAACAATGAAATGAACATTATAGAACTAAGGCACAGAAAACTTACTGGGTAATGAGAAGAACATCAATAGTTGAAGGATCAATTTCATCGAAATACGGCAAAGCAGCCATGCCTGAGTAAGCTGGATGAATGCCACAGTCAAACTGCCAAAAAACATCAAATGTAATTAATCGAGTTCAGAACTTGTGGCCCAAAAAAAAAAAAAAAGATTTTGAAGAAGAATGACAAAGACGTGTAGCCTACCAAGACTGTTTTTCCTTTGAAAGACATGTAAACACAGGACCGTCCCACTTCATTCCCAGCCCCTAAAGGAGTGATAATGAGTTTATCTCCTTCTCTGTTTACTGCAGGACTAGGTCTCTTCAAAGATGACTGTGGTTGTCCAGTAGACGCCATTCTTACATCCAAAGAACATATAAAATCAAATTATGAAAACACCAATCTTCATGCAAGAGATAAATAATAAAAAGAAATCCAAAATTTAACTGGTTAAACAATCATTCAGCTTCATTATGACCAATACCATAAAAGTCAACAGAATTCTCTACTACGCGTCAATCCTAAATTAGAGTCCTCGGATATCCATTTATGTTCTATTCAACATAGTTTGAGGAATTTTAAGCTGACTGCCAACCTACTTAGGGTCCATTTATCATATTGTGTGGTTCATGAAAAGAAAAGATCAATTAAAATAGGCGCTGATAGAATTCTACTCAGTAAAATTGAAAACGAAACCCTGAACATACACAATCACGAAAAAGGCAATGTTTTTGGGGTAATTTTTACCAGCGCCGGGGAAAAAAAAATTGGCAAGCGGGAAGAATGCTGAATCATAAAAACCTTTAATATTACGAGCAAAAATAAATTAAACTCCAATAAGAACAAAGATTCAAGAGAATAAGAGTTAGGAACCTGAACCCTAAGTCCTGAACTGAAGACTGAAGATGCTTACAAGGTCTATTCGAGTATTAATTACTTCCGGCTGGAGATATGCTCGGAGACGTGAAATCAGCTCGGAGATTCGTCGGGTTTTCAAAGGAACGCCGGCCGAGGTAGAGAGTGAGAGGAAGTGCAGTTTTGCGATAAACGTTGGAATTGAAAATGTGCTGAGAATGAGTGGTTTTATTAATTATATTTTAATTTTTAGTTGGTAAATAGCAAACTTTTTTAAAAAAATATTTTTTATTGTTTGGATAGTGAGTAGAAAATATTATTTAGAAAAATAATTTTTTATGATGCTCTTTTCACTCACCCTACCTCCAAAGCTATATGTTTCCTGTGCTCCCCTCCTCCTCCCGTCCCCCTCCCCCTCCCTCTCTAAATTTATTCTTTTGAAAAATTCATATAAACCCAAAAGAATTAATGTGTTGGTCTACTTTTTCATACAAGAACAGTTGTTAAAATTTGAGTTCCATAATTTTAAAAAATACCCTTTTTCGTGTTGAAACAAAACAAAAGTATTATTTTTACAAAATAAAAAGGAAGTACTCATTTTACGGAAATGAAAGAAAATATTTTTTTACATCATTAAAAAAAAATTACTCATTTTATTGAAATGAAGGGGAGGAGTACCGCATCTACAACATTAAAAAAATACTCTTAACAATTTTTCTATTATATTTCCTCTTGCAACATATAAGATTCAGGCTAACAATAATAAATGTTTCATATACAGATAAAAGAAGAGGAATATGAGCAACCCCATAATATTCATTCTCGTTCTAGGAATACTCAAAAAGCAAGTAGACATGAGAAAAAACCTCACAAAAGTAACACATACCATATTAGACAAGCAACAAAATATTTTCCTATGATAATTGCTTCCTATGCTAACTATGTTCTTCAAACCCCGTTGTGCATTTTAGTGTTGTCACTTGAATCTTTCTGGCCAAACCTTGCGAAAATTCTGATTTTTTGCCATGAATGCCTTAGTTAACTTTGCACCAAATAATCAAAAGCTTCACCTAATAACTCTTCTTCGTAACCTTCAATTGCCATAATTTCTTCGTGCAACCTTATTACATCTAGTCGACTATCAGTTATCTTACTGATTGTCACTGCCACTTCTCCAAGCTTTGTTAATATATAAGTGACCACATCTTGCACATCAGAAGAAGACTTCATTTGCGACTTGCTTTGATTTGAGAAGTTTCACTGACTACATTTTGCTTTGATTTGAGAAATTTCACTAATTACATCTTGCACATCTTTTTTCTTAGATGGTCCTTCAATGTTATTATCATTACCTTTCTCTAGACTACGATCCAAGCCTAAAAACTCATTTTTGTATGTTTAACTTGGCAAAGGAAAAGCAGTTTCCTATTTTGGAAGACAAGATACAATTGTTTGGATTAATTGACAACCTTTTCGTCATAGTATTAATAATCACCCTTTCAATCTCGTTATCATGAACAGAGGCTTAGTATATCAACTAAAATCATAAAACAAACGTGAGTGATAATAAAGCTGGAAAAAGGGTTAAACTATCACTATCATTTGCTAAATGGTTTATAAATATTTTTCATTCATCTATCCGTCTAAAAAAGCACACGACGTTAGTTCTATTAATAAAATTGCACCCACGACTAATGGCAAAATCGATGGGCCTTCAATTTAATGATGTGGCACTATTTTACTGAGCAATATGGCAATCTCTGACTAAAATAAAAAAATGGCTCTTATTTTGATTCACGTATCTGATCTGACCCAAGGTTTTGTACTTGATCAAAATTATATTAATCCACTTACCTGATCTTGAATTCGGATATCTCACCACCCATCAGGAAGTTTTGTTTCTCAATTAAGTACTCTTAACTTAATTTCTCGAAGATGCCAATGATGTACGCTTTTTTAATTTCAATTTTATGGTGTAAAATAAGATTTTTTTTCTCACTTTTCTTTTAGTTATCTGTAACTTTAGGGGGTTTGTTCATGGGAGCAACGACTATGGTGGTGAGGTAGGCAAGGTGGTAGAGGAGGTGATGAGAACAGCGACTATGATGGTGGGAGCACTAGCTACGGTGATGGAGTGGCAGAGACAGCAGCTATAATGAAGATAGTCAGTATGATGGTGGTATTTGTGCCGAATGAGAAAGAGAGTTTGGGTGAAATCAAGAAGAAGATCGGAAAAATAAGGAAGCCATTGGAAACAACATGAAAGTTCATTAGGAGGAGGGACGAGTGAAGGAAGCATCCATGTTGACTAATCAGTTCTGCCACGCTTTCCCTAGCCTTGGCATCGCCGTCGTCGCTTTCTCCGTCTATTGCATCGAATTTGCTTACAAACAAGATGTCTGCCCTTTCTTGTTCCACCTCTTCCGCCACTACTTCTCACTTTAACAAAATCTTGGGTAAGTGTAACGTTTGCTAAAAAGAAAGAGAACGGATTTAAGAAAAGATTCTGACTTTTATTTAATTGACACCTTACAATGAGTAGAGAATGTCCTTTTAAACTGGGCAATGACAGCTATTCCTAAAATAACAACCCAATTGAGGAGACAACGTATGTCCCTCCTCTAGAACCTTTCCTAAGCCTTCCCTCCTAAGGGCTAAAAACGAAGATAACTAAACTTAAGGGTTTAAAGAACCCAACTCTTTTTTAATTACAAAATCCGCTATTAACAAAATACTCCTAAGTTTTCTTCTTCAAGAGTGATGATCTCAGATTGTCACATTCCATTCCCCTTCAGTAAGAACCTTGAGTGATTCAAGGTTCGTCAAAATTCAGAAATTGGGATTTTAAGGAGTATTCTTCCAATGTTACCTCTTCTGGTGATAAATTTGCCCATTGGACCAGCACTTGAGTTGAAGCTCTATTCCTCTTTTTAACTATTTTTCGATCAAGGATGGCTATGGGCTCTGCAAGCATTTGATCCTCTTGGTTGCACAAGGGTGGATTTTGTGAAACAAAATTCTGGTTATCAATGGTTTTCTTCAGTTGGGATACATGAAAAACTAGGTGAATACGGGAACTCAAGGGCAGCTTGAGTTTGTATGCCACTGGTCCAACCTTATGAATAACCTCATAGAGACCAAAGAACTTTGCTGATAACTTCAAATATCTTCTTACCGCTACTGACACCTGCCGGTAAGGTTGCAATTTGAGAAACACCCAATCCCCAATTTCAATTTTCCTGTCAATCATGTGCCTATCTGCATTTTGCTTCATTCTGACCTGAGCTTTTTCGAGGTTGTCTTTGAGGATTCGAGACATTACCTGCTTGTTCCTAATGATTTGGTCTGCCGGGCTCAATGGAGATTGTGCAATTAGCTCAAAGGTGGGTTGTGGAAGCTCATATCCATATAGGGCTTTAAAAGGAGTCATTCCAATTGTTGATTGGAAGTTGGAGTTATACTAGAATTCTGCTAAAGCCACCCACTTGCTCCATTCATAAGGACGATAACCCGTCATGCATCTTAGGCATGTTTCTAAGCAACGATTCAATCTTTCGGATTTTCCATCGGTTTGTAGGTGATATGCCGAGCTCATTCGCAATTGCACCCCCAATCCTTTGAAAAGTTCTTTCCACAGTGTACTTATGAAAATGGGATCCCTATCTGACACAATTGAACTAGGCAATCCTTGTAACTTGCAGATGTTGTCTAGAAAGACTTGTGCAATTTGACTGGTTGCATATAGGCGTGTAAGTGTGAAGAAATGGGCATATTTGGTATAGCAGTCAATTACCACCAAAATAGTCTTTACCCGACGACTTGCGCAAACCATCAATAAAATCCATAGCCACATGCTCCCAGGCCCTTGACGGAATAGGCATTGGTTGCAAGAGACCTGGATATGCAATATTTTTATCTTTGTTGTGTTAACAAACTTCACAACCTTGGACCTGTGTTTTCACTTCACCGGGCAAGTTAGGCCAAGAAAATAAAGCCTTCAACCGTTGCAATATAGCTAATACACCTGAGTGTCCTCCCCATGGGGTAGCATGCATATCATTGATTAGCCTTGATCTTAGGTTGCCCTTTTCTCCGACTCAAACTCTGCCAAGATATCTAATGATGCCTTGTTGTAATGAAATGTTAGGTACTGCATTTGGGTCAATTCTTTGATCATTCTCATAGCTTTATACCACTTTCGACACCTACTTGGCTGGGCTAAGGACAGTCCAAGACATTCCTCTTCCTCCCCTGTTTCAAACCTTCTTGACAGGACATCTGCTGCTAGATTTTCAGCTCCCTTCCTATATTGAATGTCATAGTGCAAGCCCAATAACTTAGTGATTCCTTTTTGTTGTAAGTATGTACTGATCCTTTGGTCTCTTAAGAACATGAAAGAAAATGATCCGTTTTGATTACAAAGGGCCTAGGCTGGAGGTAATGACGCCATTTCTCCACTGTAATTAACAGTGCAATGAGCTCATTTTCATAAGTTGAATGCCCAATGTGTTTAGGACTTAGGGGCTGACTAAGATAGGCTATGGGTCTTCCTCCTTGGATCAAGACTTGCCCCACTCCTTTGCCACTGCATTCACTTCTACTACAAAAGGAGTAGTAAAATTTGGTAAAGAAAGCACAGGAGCTTGGCTCATTGCTCTTTTTAGTTCTCCAAAGGCAGTAGTGACATCTTCATTCCATTGAAAATTTTCCTTTTTGAGAAGACTTGTAAGAGGCTTATTGATAGTAGAAAAATTGCGTATGAATCGCCTGTAGTAGCCCATAAGTCCAAGGAACCCTCTAAGTTCTTTAATTGTCTTGGGTTGTGGCCAACTAATCATAGCTGCCACCTTTGCGTTGTCTGTGCTTACCCCTTTCCCTGAAATGATATGGCCCAAATACTCTACTTGAGCTTGTGCAAACGAGCACTTTGACCTCTTAGCCACCAACAGATTTTCTCGTAGCACCTTAAACACTAGTTCTAAATGTTTGAGATGACCCTGGAGTGTTGCACTATAAATTAGAATATTATCAAAAAATATCAAGACAAACTGTCTAAGATAAGGCCTAAAAATATTGAGCATTAAGGCTTGAAAGGTGGTCGGTGCGTTAGTTAGGCCAAAATGTATAACTCTAAACTCCCATAACCCATGATGGGTTTTAAAAGCCATCTTATACTCCTCACCCTCCTTCGTTCTAATTTGGTGATATCCCGAACGAAGGTCCAATTTGGAGAACAATTTGGCACCATTGAGCTCGTCTAGTAAATCTTCTACCACCGGTATTGGATACTTATCCTTCACTGTTGCTTCATTTAGTTTCCTATAATCCACACACATTCGCCAACTTGAGTTCTTTTTCTTTACCAAAATAACTGGAGATGCAAAGGGAGACATACTGGGGGCTACCGTCTGGGCATCGAGCATTTCAGCCACTATCCTTTCAATGGCAATTTTCTGTTCGAACGAGTACCTATAGGGCCTGAGATTTACGGGTTTGGCCCCAGGCACTAGCTCGGTCCGATGGTCGCAACTCTGATGTGGTGGTAACCCTCGTGGATCATCAAAAATGTCTTCATTTTTGGCTAATAAGTACTGGACTTCTTCAGGAATGGTCTCCATATTATGGGCTGGATCATCTTGGGCTAACTCAAAGAGTTGGCCCACGCAACTGCATTGGCCCGTCAGCAGCAAGTTGTCTATGGTTTTAGCATCAGCTATGGACAGGGCTTGCGACTCTTGATCACCTAATAATGTTAGCCTTTTGTTCCCCTTAATGAAAGTGATACTCAAGGGACGAGTAAAACTGGGACAATTGAGTTAAGCAAATCCATACCTAACACCATATCACAATCTCCTACTTTCAACAGCCCCATTTGAAAGACAAACTCTTCGTCACCCATTTTTCACATAAAATTTGGGCTAAATTCGTGACAGTCCAGAATGTGACCACTAGCAACCTTCACCTTTATGGGCTTTTGAAGCCTTTCAACCTGGGCCTCCAAGTTTTTAACCAATTGTGGATCCACAAAACTGTGGGTGGACCCACTATCAATTAAAATTATCATCATATAGTTCTTTGCCCAACCTTGTATTTTAATTGTTTTAGCATTGGATCCCAAACCCAATACTACATTGATTGAAACTTCACCCTCTTCTTGGTCTTAGGGCTCCGGTTCTTCCCCTATTTCTCCTATCGCTTCAACAATCACTTCTTCCTTATTCTCCTCCCCTGCCATGGTATTTAACGCCTTCGCCTTACATTGGTGGCCTGGGTGGTATTTATCGTGGCAACTGAAACAAAGGTTTTGGGCTCTCATTGTCTCATAGGAAAGATTTTTAGAAGTAGTGGCTCGGTTAACAAAAGGTGTTTAGGCTTTTGGTGGATGTGTGGGATGGGCATTTCTTTGGGTCATGAAATTGGGCGTTTGACCAATGGAATTGAACCTTTGGCCCACCGGATTACTCTTGAGAGCACTTTTTGCTGTAAACTTTTTGTACATAGCTTTCACTTTTCTTTCATGAGTTTTTGCAAGAACATATGCAGCCACCAAGGTACGGGGATTAGCCAATGATACATTATCTTGAATATCCAATGTAACTCCACTGATTAAACACTCAACAAAATACGCCTCCTCTAGATTAGGATTTGTTACCCTCATTAAGCACCTTAATTCTTCAAACTTCTTTTGATAACTTTCAACATCGGCCACTTGCTGCACTTGTTTAAATTCCCTAATAGTTTGAGTTGGCTTAATATTACCATACCGTATGCAGACGTCTAGGCAAAACATATGCCAAGTCACCCTTCCCCTTTTATCTAACACCTAACTATCGAACCACATATCAATTTCATCTTTCAAATTCATAGACACATATGTCATTTTCTCCTCCTCGTCCACTCCGTAAAGATCAAAAAATCTGTTACACCTTCTAATCCATGCCCTTGGATTTTCTTTTATCAAACTCCGGAAATGGCATTTTAGCTTTGGGCCCTTTATAGCGAGATCTAGAAGTGTGCAACCCGTTGAATGTTTGCATGATCCCCCCAAGGGGTTGGGGTTAGGGTTGGGGTTGGAAAGAACCCAAGGGTACTAAGAAGGTCGGAGTCCCATATCCCCCTGACAACATAGGTTGGTAAGAAAGGGACGGGGTATAAGAGTGAGGCACAGTAGAGGTGTATGAGTAAGGCATCGTGGTGTTATAGGGAACTGACACAGGTGGAAAAGAGGGAAGAGAATACGGAATATGAGATGTGGTGTTAAAGAAAGAGGGTGGTGGTGGTAGGCTCAAGTGAGTGGAGGTCAAGGAAGAGTTTGCACTAATGGTCTGTAGGAATGAGCTGCCGGATTTAATGGTTGTGTAGTGGTTATAGTGGTATCCGAAAATGGTGGAAGTTGAAAAGCTAGGGTTGACACAAAGGAGGTCGAATGAAAGAGTGTACCATGAGGTACAACTTAAACAGATGAGGAGACGAAGGGAGTCGTACTCCTCAGATTACTTCCTACTGATGAATAACCAGAGTCACGAACAGAGCTGCCCTGAGAAACAGCTACTGTGGACTCCAACGCCGGAGAAACAGCCGCTCTTCGATCCGCGTCCATCTATATAAGCAAATGCTCGACTCTTTTGCTCGAATCGAAAAACTCCATTACTGTTGTTTCAAGGAACCCCTGCCGCTCCTCCATCTGAGCCATACGAAGCTCAGCTTCCTCAGCTGTTGTCGGAGGAGGAAGTACGACCAACGTCCGACTGCCGCCTGCTGTATTTTTGTTTTTATCCACCATCATTAATTGTGCCAAGAACAAGGCTCTGAATACCAATTGTAACTTTTGCTAAAAAGAAAGAGAACGAATTTAAGAAAAGATTCTGATTTTCATTTAATTGACACCTTAAAATGAGTAGAGAATGTCCTTTTAAACTGGACAATGACAGCTACTCCTAAAATAACAATCCAATTGAGGATACAACACGTGTCCCTCTTCTAGAACCTTTCCTAAGCCTTCCCTCCTGAGGGCTAAAAACGAAGATAACTAAACTTAAGGGTTTAAAGAACCTAACTCTTTTCTAATTACAAAATCCGCTATTAACAAAATACTCTTAGGGGTCGTTTGGTACGAACACAAGTAATGCAGGGATTAGTAATGCAGGGATTAGTAATACAGGGATTAGTAATGCAGGGATTGTAGTGCTGGGATTATTTTTTATCAAGTGTTTGGTTCATTGTATTAAAAATTAATTATGCAATGTATAAGTCTGGATTTAGTAATTTTAAGTCTTATCCATGTATAGCTAATCCAGGGATTAGTAATCCCTTCCTTTCCTTGGTATTAGTTAATCCCTCATATGAGGTATAACTAATCCATGTATTAGGTAGGAGTAAATTGAATTGACCAACCAAACATGGTATTGGACGGATTAAATTTTTATACGGGGATTATTTTGCTTAATACGGCCACCAAACGACCCCTTAAGTCTTCTTCTTCAAGAGTGATGATCTCATATCATCATAGTCAGATAAGCTAAGTGGGTTAAAATAAGATTTATTTTTTGTTGGCCCAGTAAAAAAATGACATGTCATTAAATTAAAGGCCTACTAGTTATGCGGAGCAATTTTATTAATACAATTAACGTCTTGTGCTATTTTAGACGGATAGATGGACAGAGGATATTTGTAAACTATTTAACCAGCAATAGAGGTAGTTTGGGACCTTTTTTTGTAATAAAGCTCCCAAACAAGAAAAACTGGCATGATAATAAATTTGAGGACAAATCCATCTTCACAATCCTTTAGGGGGAGCAACAGTCATTACAACATCAAACAGAACACAGGGCAAAAAAATATTCAAATGAAAACCATGTAAAAGAAACAGCCCGGGCTCAAAATGCAATAGACGGTGCGAGAACAGGAAGAAGCAACAAAAGCCAACTTTTTCACCTTGTCCTCTATATAAAAAAAAAAGTTTAAAAATTGGATTACAACATATAGCTGGAAAATGAAAAAATACATTGTTGTTGCCGAAAAAAATAGATTGGTGCAGCAGCAAGCGGAGAAAACAGAATACAAGTTCGCCAAAACCTAGATTGGTGTGGTAGCTGAGGAGAGATTCTTAAAACGCTAGACTGAAGAGAGAGATTTGAGTGAATAGAGACTGAAGAAAGAAAATGGGGAGAACAGACTGATTTGGGAAAGGGCACCAATGCGGCGGG
>MCJB01000286.1:0-19408 GCA_002018475.1 Nicotiana obtusifolia | reverse complement strand
AAAGGGAATGTTCCTTTTTAACGCCCAACAACTCTGTTCGGAGCATGGCCAAAGTGTTCTCAAGCCGACTACGTCGCTCCCATTCTAGCTCCATTCCTTCTTTGATACGAAGGAATACTTCATGGTTACGCACAGAGGACTACAAAAATTCAAACAATTCATCTTCAGTTTAGGAATAAGAATGGGGATGTTAGTACAATCAAGGGGAGTTGAAAAATCCTTACTTTGTTCAATGCTTGCTGTGACTCATTAAGCAGGCAGGCCCAATCCACAACATTCATAGCAGCCTGATCTTCCTCAGTTACCAAACAATGAAGGTAACTTGCTATACCTACCGGCGGACCTAATGCTCGTGCATCCTCGGGGATGGCAAGAGTTATCATTCGACTCCTTTCCGGATTCAAGCTCGGCGCAGGAAATTTGTCCACCAACCTAATATCGGTCACGAACGCGCTCGACTCTGCCGGAGGGCTTCTTCGGGGAATTTCGAAGCCAAAGGTATCAGACGACGGCACCCAATCAAAAAATTCTTCAAGGTTTCCTGCTGTGACCGGAACTTTGCCCGGCCTATGACTTGCAGTATCTCGATTCGTTTCCGAGAAGGACGGTGACTGCGCCGTCTCAGGAATGGCCAAAGGTCTTTGTGCCGAGCTCTGCATATCAGCCTGACTCTCGGCCCTTATCTCTTTTTCGACGTCAATCTGAGGAGAAGTATTGGTTCCCCTCGCAATGGGTCCGGGGGCTTCCCGAGAATTTTTATTGTGTTCGGGACTCCCTGCCTCATCGGAGCCCTCACTCAGTTCAACGGTAACAGTGGGAGTTTTGGCTTTCCGGGCCGCCATCTTTTTCTTTTTCTTTTTCTCGGGCTCAACATGATCGGAAGCCCCTACTCTTTTCTTTCCTTCCACCTTCACCGATGCAGGAGGCGGACGAGGATCTGTCTCATTAACAACCGCCGATCTCAACTCGCATCTCTCGACAAGCCTGTAAAATAAGTTTGTAAAATATTAACGATCAAATATCAGCATCGATCGACTTAAGAAAATTGAGCACATATGGAATATACCATGATTCTTGGCCTCCCATAGGCCTTTGGATATCTCTCTCCAAGCCCGTTCGGAGTATGATCTCTGGGCCACAATTTTTCTGACCCAATCCTTCAAGTCGTCGATCATGCCCGGTGACTGACGGACATCTGCACATAACCACAAATCAGTTATGCATCAAGGATCGATAACGAAAAACTTAAACACAGGAATACTTACGCGTCATATTCCACCTCTCAGGAAATGACATGCTATCAGCAGGGATCAGGTCGGAAGTTTTTATTCGGACAAATCGACTCATCCAACCCCGGTCCCTATCTTCGTCTATGCTCGAAAATGGGGCTTTATTAGCCCGACGAACCAATTTGATTAGCCCCCCTCGAAACATTCGGGGACTGTATAGCCTGAGCAAATGATCGAGGGTAAAGGGATGCCCTCCCTCGATCTTATCTATGAAGAAACGGAAGAGGTAGATTATACGCCAAACAGAGGGATGCATTTGAGCCAAAGTAACTTGGTATCGCCTACAAAATTCTACTATCATGGGATCTACAGGCCCAAACGTGAATAGGTAAGTGTACACACTAATATATCCCTCTACATATGTGGTTATGGATTCTTCAGGGATGGTATTATTAATTCCTTATCGTTCCAGT
Organism: Nicotiana obtusifolia; assembly: GCA_002018475.1. NCBI lineage: Eukaryota > Viridiplantae > Streptophyta > Magnoliopsida > Solanales > Solanaceae > Nicotiana > Nicotiana obtusifolia. Next base: position 17,706 of record MCJB01000286.1, on the reverse strand, counting down.
GGCAGTCGGTCTTGACCCGGTCAAGATATTGAGAAGTAATGGTGCTAACGTAATCTGAAACCGGTTCGCCCCGACCGGGCACGGAAGACGACTTCTCAATTTTAAAATCTGTACCTATGTAACACCCCGGTGGTATGAAGGCTTGCCATGGAGGTTCTGCAGAAGATCCTTCGACATCAAGGGGTTCAGTCCTTTCAATAGGCTGAGCAGGGGATGACTGACCTTGGGGGACGAACTTGGATGTTTTCGCCATGGAAATAAAGGGAAGCAGAAAGATTCAGAAAATTCCTGCAACAAAGAAGATGAACAGTAAAAGAAGGGCAAAGTAAATTAGTACTAGAAGACAAAGCAAATTAGTAGTAGAAGAAAAAGTGAGTCAACACATGAAGACAAACAAGCCAAGGACGAAGTATTTATACTTTTCCAAAGGCTGCGGCACAAAGTACGATGCGGGCGGCGTTGAGACACGCGCATTTAATGCGATGGGAAAGTACTAGCTTCTGCAAAAGAATGGATAATGATTGCCTACGCCAGCAATTGAGCACGTTATTGCCCTGCCGTCATATACAGAAACCCTCTGAGCAAGGAACGTCGACGGACAAGCTTCTGCGACACGATACAAGCCAGCATCGGTTGTTCGGTTGGTAAGCCTAAAGTTAAAAAATTCATGTCGTTTATTGTCCTTACTCTCCAATAAACGAGGGGACTATCTGTATTGGGTCGGATACAATCAAGTCAAGCCGGGTCAAATACCTGTGGATGAAGGCAGGTCAAAGGTAATACGAGCTAGCTCTTCGAACCGGGATCATAAAGCCGGGTACATAGAACGGAGTTATCGAGGAATGATGGTTAATCCAGTCGGTCGAGAAATATCACATGATCGAGGATCGGCCTTGGCCCTTATATCTCGCCTTCCAACAGATGTTTCGCCTAATATATCACTACGATCTTTATACTGTCATTTAAGGATATTAAATGTATTAAATCCCATAATAAGTAGGACCTCCCTTGTAATCAGTTCCCTGTCTTTATTGTAACCTTTGCACTTACCCATGTAGGAAGAATATTGAATGTTGAGACTTTCACACTAACCCATGTAAAGGGGATCTGTTTATAAGCAAGAAACAGACCCTTTGCAAGGCAAGTTTTTCTGGGCATTGAATAGATTTTCTTCTGATAAAACAAAACACTTTGCTTGTTTATTGCTCATCAAGATTAAGCTCTTATCTATTATAATTTCATTGCATACGGTTTATCGTCAGATCACGGTTTGATCGTTCTATCTCTCCATTAAATTCTAAATACTCAGGATTTGCTTTCATTCAATATCAAACTAATTTACAAATCCTTTACCCTATTACAAATTCAATTGTTATCCAATTTTAAGGGTAAACACAATTATCGATCAGTGGGGTCAATTCTAGGAGCGTGTTACGTTTTTGGATTACCAAAGTATAAGGTATCCACACGTGCGATCTGTTCTTAAACTGGAAACTACTTCATTTCTTTAATTTTCCACTGGGCTTTAGGTCTAAGTTCCCTTAGTTTTCTTGTCAAATTCAATATTTGGAAGTTTAAGTTCGTACATAATCACGTATATAACTCAAACAAAGTCTTAGAATCATTACCTCGGACCAATTTCATGATCCTTGCTCAATAATGACCCTCATCGTAGCATTTGCCTTAAAAATAGAGAAAATAAGTCTGAAATAGTAAAAAGTCAACTTTATATACTTAACACAACCCAATGATCTCGGATGATTGGGATTGTCCAGACTCATCCATGATCATGGTCCAAATTCAAGCTCGTTGTCCAGCAATATCGGACCAGCTATGCAATTGCCAGATCCACTCGAACATTTCTTGGTCAATCCCCTTCTGCGATCATAGTAGCACATGAAACTGCGCCAACACCTTTTTTACCATCAGAAGTGATCTGAATGTGCTGAACCACCTTTGGCCTAAACCCAAATAATACCAACAAGTCATAAAATATTAATATTGTATGCAGTCGAAATCGAGCTCGCCTATGACATATCAGGTTAGGTTCAGAACATGACAACCAAAAATTGAAGATCGACCATGAGTCCCACCAAGCTAGAACTCGGGGTCAGAACGCCTGCCTTCGAGAACATTGAGTCCGTAATCCCATAGTCGACCTTGCCCCTGATCGAGCTCAAAGAAACATTGTTAGCGTAACAGAAGACAGAAATATCTGTGACCGGTCGAATATTACGGCGGGAATCTCGGCACGTATCAGTAAGGAACCTGCAATCAGCAAATCAAGAGATTTTTTACCTTTTACGGAATTGTACCTAGAACAGGACTCCTTACTATATAAAGGGGGGCCTGATAATTCATTGAACGCATTATAACAGGCGTCCCAAAGCAATATATTATTATTCTCTTTAAAGTACTAATTGTTTTGTCTTGATATCGATCAAAATTCGTTTGTCTCGAGGGTGGCTAACCTTTCAAGGCTGAAACTGCTCAATTCGTGTGGTTTGCATTTACTTTATCGTTATTTATTTTAATTGCAATCTGATTTATCATTTTGTTTCAAGTTAATTGACATATCCTTAAAACCGCTTACAAATTCAATTGTTATCCGAGTTTGAGGGTAAACAGTTTGGCGCTCACCGTGGGGCTAAGGATAATAGTGGTTATTTGATACGAATCTCCATTGCACACAGCACTTTACAGTTGTTCTTTGAAGTGTCTCTAATTTCAGGTTAAAACTCGAAATTTCAAACTCGCAATCAACACCCCTACATATTTACAAAGAGTTTGATCATCACGGAAAAAATAACAACATAGCACCCGGGGACGAAGTACCACCCGTTGATCCCATCGGAATTCCGGTCACAGATCCAATTGACGCTAATTAACATGTGGCTATCGACGCAAACTTGCCTACTGACCCCGAGAATAGCATCCGTGGTGGAGCCCGATCGTCAACTCAAAACACACAAAACATTGGAGGATACGGGATCAGTTTACGGGTGATCATCAAAATGTTGCAGGCTCAACAGGCAGCTATAGCTCAGTTACAGAACCAAAGCTGTGCACCGAGCAGGGTCGAACCCGATCCACCCCGAGAAGCCACCCGAAGGATGAACTGGTCATAGAAAGGTCAAATAGACATGAATCGGGGACTAACCCCGAGATCATAAAGATGCTCGAAGAGCTGACAAAACAGATAGAATCAGGGGAGAAGAAAATCGAAGCTAATGGAAAAAAGGTGGAAACCTACAATTCCAGGGTAGACCAAATCCCAAGAGCACCGCCAATATTGAAAGGCCTGGATTCCAAGAAGTTCGTGCAAAAACCTTTTCCTTCGAGCGCGGCCCCAAAGTCGATCCCTAAGAAATTCCACATGCCCGAGATTACTAAGTATAACGGAACGACCGACCCAAATGAGCATGTAGCCTCTTACATATGTGCCATCAAAGATAACGACTTAGAGGATGATGAGATCGAGTATGTCCTGTTGAAGAAGTTCAGAGAGACCCTGTCGAAAGGGGCTATGATATGGTATCACAACTTACCTCCTAATTCTATTGATTCATTTGCTATGCTTGCGGATTCCTTCGTGAAAGCACACGCCCGGGCCATCAAGGTCGAGATCGGGAAATCGGACCTTTTCAAAGTAAAATAGAAGGATAACGAGATACTCAAAGAATTCGTGTCCCGGTTTCAAATGGAACGAATGGACCTGCCACCGGTCGCTGATGATTGGGCTGTTTAGGCTTTCACCCAAGGGCTCAATGTCCAAATCTCGGTGGCCCCACAGTAGTTGAAACAAAACCTGACAGAATATTCGGCCGTTACTTGGGCCAATGTGCATAACCGATACCAACCCAAGATCAGAGTGGAAGATGATCAACTCGGAGCCCCTTCGGGGTCTGTTTATCCCATTAGAACCATCGACAAAGTTAAGAAAGATATCGATCGTGAACCGAGACTCAACAAGGATCGGTATCAGCAGTATAATGGAGATCGAAGAAGTAGTGGGTCTGGGCGAAACTCTGTGAGAAACGAAAGCAGAAGTGACCAAGGCCAGAGCAACCGGGGACTCATGAGAAAAAACAGCTTCCACAGGCCCATCGGGCCTAAATAAGCACTGAGGTTATTAGAATACAACTTTAATGTCGGTGGTGCCGCCATTGTATCATCTATCGGACACATCAAAGATACCAAATGGTCTCGACCTCTACAATATGATCCAACTCAAAGGGATCCTAACCAGATATGTAAATATCACAACACTCACGGTCATAGAATGGAGGATTTCCGACAGTTGAGAGAAGAAGTAACCCTACTATTCAACTGCGGGCATCTTCGAGAATTTCTAAGCGACCGAGCCAAGAATCATTTTAGGAATAGGGATTCTAACAAATACACCAAACAAGAAGAACCTCAACATGTCATTATCATGATCATTGGTGGGGTCGATGTCCCTCAGGGGCCGATGCTGAAGCGCACCAAAGTGTCCATCATGAGGAGAAATGAACTCGAGATTACATACCGGAAGGAACCTTATCTTTCAGTGACGAGGATGCGGAAGGGATCGTGCGGCCCCACAATGATGCACTGGTAATATCTGTACTCATACATATAATTCGAGTTAAACGTGTGTTAATTGATGCAGGTAGCTCGACCAACATCATTCGACCGAGGGTCGTGGAGCAGCTCGATCTACAAGATCAAATCGTGCCTGCAGTTCGAGTTCTAAACGGATTCAACATGGTATGTGAAACCACTAAGGGTGAGATAACATTATTGGTGAACACCATCGGGACAATACAGGAAGCTAAACTTTTATGTAATCGAAGGATACATGAGGTACAACGCTTTGTTCGAAAGACCATGGATCTAACACATGAGGGCAGTACCCTCAACCAAATACAGATGGACCCGGATGATCAGGAAAAAACCTCCTTCATCACTAAATACGGCACATGTTGCTACAAAGTGATGCCGTTCGGATTAAAACACTCCGGTGCCACTTACCAATGCCTAGTAAACCGGATGTTTGAGGAACAAATAGGAAAATAAATGGAGGTTTACATTGACTATATGTCGATTAAGTCCCTGCGAGTTGAGGACATTGAAGAAATACAATATAAAGCTAAACCCAGAGAAATGTGCGTTTGGAGTTGGATCAAGTAAATTCCTCGGATTCATGGTGTCCAACTAGGAAATCAAGATCAACCCAGACAAGATCAAACCCGTCGAAGATATCACGGTTGTGGACAACATGAATGTCGTGCAAAGATTAACCGGGTGCATAGCCGGCCTGGGGCGATTTATCTCGAGGTCATCCGAGAAGAGCCACCGATTTTTCACACTATTGAAGAAGAAGAATAAATTCTAATGGACCCCGGAGTGCAACGGGCCCTAGAGGAATACAAATGATATCTCTCGAGCCCTCCGCTGCTTCACACGCCGAGGACAAACGAACAACTATTCTTGTACTTGGCCCTATCAGAGATAGCGGTAAGTAGAGTCCTGGTCCAGGAAGAGCAAGGTACGTAATTAAGTTAGCAGGACCCTAGGTGAGGCCGAAACTAGGTACCCTAACCTAGAAAAGTTGGCGCTCGCTTTGCTAAGAGCCTCTACAAAACTAAAACCATACTTTTAGTGTCACCCCATATGTGTCGTGACTACTTACCCATTGAGGAACGTTATGCATAAGCCCGAGATCTCGAGCCGATTGGCCAAATGGTCTGTGAAAATCAGTGGGTACGATATTGAATATCTACTTGGGACTGCCATTAAGTCTCAAATTTTGGCAGACTTTGTGGCCGACTTTACGCCAACCCTAATACCTAAGGTCGAAAGAGAGTTATTAATCAATCCAGGAACCTCCTCGGGGATCTGGATCCTCTTTATGGACGATGCCTCAAATGCAAAAGGGTCCGGACTTGGCATCGTATTGAAGCCACCAACGGGCAATGTAGTTAGACAATCTATTAGGATTGTGAAATTGACTAGCTATGGGGCCGAATATGAGGCCATGATTGCATGTCTCAAACTAGCCAAAAGCTAGAGGCAGAGGTAATTGAAGCCAAGTGCGACTCTCCCCTTATGGTGAACCAAGTTAATGGGACGTTCGACATCAGAGAAGAACGAATGCAAAGGTACCTGGATAAATTGCAGGTAACATTACATCGATTCAAAGAATGGACTTTGCAACACGTACCTAGGGTCATCGGTCTAGGACGACGAGTTCAACTCGGGGGCAGTTGTACAACTTATGAGGTCAGTAGTGGAAGAAGGTCATGCCGAGATTAACTCAACGAGCCTAACTTGGGACTAGAGAAATAAATATATAGAATACCTGAAGACCGAAAAACTGGCATCGGATCCAAAGGAATCGAGGGCCCTATGTACAAAGGCAGCCCGATTTAGCCTGTCCGAAGATGGAACCCTGTTCAGAAGAACATTTGATGGCCCACTCGCGATATGTCTAGGACCAGGGGATACTGAATATATTTTGAGGGAAATCCACGAAGGCACCTGCGGGAATCATTCATGCGCCGAATCATTGGTTTGAAAAGTGATCAGAGCCGGCTACTACTGGATCGATATGGAAAAGGACGCGAAGGAGTTCGTACGAAAATGTGATGAATGTCAAAGACATGCTCTGATGATTCATCAGCCCGGCGAACCACTGCATTCGGTTTTGGCACCATGGTCATTCGTGAAATGAGGAATGGATATCGTTGGACCCCTTCCATGTGGTCGAAATCAAGCTCGCCAACGACATGGCAGTTTAGGCTCGGAACATGACAACCAAAGATTAAAGATCGAGCCCGAGTCACACCAAGCTAGAACCCGGGGTCAGAGCGCCTGCCTTCGAGAACATTGAGTCCGTAAATTCGGAGTCAACCTTAGCCTCGATCGAGCTCAAAGAAACATTGTTAGCGTAAAATAAGATCGAAATATTCGTGACTGGTCAAATATTACGGGGGAAACTCGGCACGTACCAATAAGGAACCAGCAATTAGCAAATCAACAAATTTGTTACCTTTTATGGAATGGTACCTACAACAAGACTCTTCTACTATTGAAAGAGGGGCCTGATAATTCATTGAACGCATTATAACACGCAACCCAAAGCAATAAATCATTATTCTCTTTAAAGTTCTTATTTTTCTTTCTTGATATCGATCGAAATCCGTTTGTCTCAAGGGTGGCTAACCTTTCAAGGTTGAAACTGCTCAATTTGTGTGGTTTGCATTTACTTTATCGTTATTTATTTCAATTGCAATCTGATTTATCATTTTGTATCAAGTTAATCTACATCTCTTTATAGCCACTTATAAATTTAATTGTTATCCAATTTTGAGAATAAACAAATATTATCGTGTATATGCTATCAAAACATAATTTTGAACAAAAATGAGGAAAATGAGGGGTTGTGTTGTTAGGATTTGGGAGGCTATTGCATCTAAGGGCTCTACTTTGAGGATTACACTAGGATATGACAAAGTTTTACAGTCTCACTGCCTCTCAACTTGAGAATCTCTTTTTCAAGGTCGGGATGCCTCCCACCATTTTGGCTACTGGAAACTACGGAAAGAAAATCTGAAAGTGTATTTATTTATTTATCTATTTTTTTCCACTGATAAAACCATCGTAATTTCAGCTGATTTTTTTCCCGTAAAAGTTTCGATTAATATTTATACCATCGAAAACCCCCGTTAAAATTTATGGAATCTTTAGTAGTGTCAACTTCCATTTAGTTAATTAATCCATGAAGAGGAGGCGATGTGGTTTTTTTTCTTCCAACGAGCCGATGTAGTTCGACAAGTGGTACTTTTTTATACTGTTTTGATTCCAAATCTGGTAGGTTGCTAATGCAGTTCCCTAGCAGCAATTCGGTTGTTTGCATAAATAATCTTGAAATAATAAAATCTTCATGATATTGCTGTCTGGTACGTTATATACTCTTTGAACTCAAACTAATCATTTCTTCGGATATACAAAATAGAGAACTTTATGTAGATGGGTAAAATCGGGGATAGAGAATACCTTGATTTCCCCATGAAGAAAATTGAAGAAGGGCATGGACGTACGAGACAAAAATCGAGGTTGGAAACCTTTCGTATCGAGACCCATATACATCAACACTCCACCGACCCCGAATGAGTTCTAAAATATCGGGAAACACAGTAAACAGTTACACATGATGGATAAAGGGCCGTGATATTCGTACCTCACCGTATATCATGGCGCAGATCTCGCTCGATATGGGTTACGGATCAGTAATTAATGATCAAGGAAGATTTTACCTTTTTTAGCTTGTATTAGGGATGAAACTCTCCTACCATATAAAGGGGAAGTTTTTTCTTTGTATACACACATCTTAACACGCAAAAGGCAATGCAAATTTATTTTCTGCTTTCTAGCTATTGCAAAAGTTCTTACTTACCTGTTTATTCTTCATTCACAATTGGGTTCGAACCGAGGGTCCAATCGAGGGAAAAACTATTGTTTAACCTAGGTTCGGGCTAGGCCGTAACATTAGGACTTGTTTGAGCAATCATTTTGTCCTTAACTCGTTGATCTAGTAATCCTGATTATTTGTGTTGAATCATCCACAAATCCTTAAAACCGCATACAAATTTAATTGTAATCCGGTTTTGGGGTAAACAATTCGGTGCCCACCGTGGGGATAAGGATAATAGTAGTGATTTAATACGAATCTCCATATTACACCCTATTTTACACTTGTTCCTTAAACTCTTAATTTCATATTAGCCCTAAAATGTCGAACTCTCAGTCTGCCCACTTGAACGTTGACGCTGAGTCCGGCTATCATGGCGAAAATATTAATTTGGTGCCTAGCAACGTAGTGGCTCCTACTGATCCCAACTATGGCCCAGTTGCCGATTCGATCGATGCTAACTCACAGGTGGCCATCGTTGTTAATTTGCCAACTGATCCCGAAATAAGTATTCGCGGGGGCCCCGACCAACATCTCGAGAAGCGCTAGAAGGCGAAGGTGATGGGGTAAGCCTGCGGCTAATCTTCGAAATGTTGCAGGCTCAATAGGCGTTAATAACACAGCCACATAATCAAAGCCATGCTCCCAGTTGGGTCGAGCGCAAACAATCCTGGGAAAGCACCCGAAGAAACGAACAAATCACCAAGAGACTGGGTGAAGCCGAGCCCGGGGTCAACCCCAAGATAAATAAAATGCTAGAAGCATTAATGAAGCTTGTTGAGTAAGTTGAGAAGAAAATTGAGGCTAATGACAAAAGGAAAGAAACATACAACTCCAGGGTCGATCAAATACCGAGAGCACCCCCGATATTGAAAGGACCGGATTCTAAGACATTCATCCAGAAGCCTTTTCCTCCGAGCGCCACACCGAAGTCGATCCCGTAGTGGTTTCGTATGCTTTATATCCCCAAGTATAACGGAAACACGGATCCAAACGAGCATGTGACCTCCTATACGTGCACAATCAAGGGGAACAACTTGGAAGACGATGAAATTGAGTCGGTGTTACTAAAGAAGTTTGGGGAGACTTTGTCCAAAGGAGCAATGATATGGTATCGCAAATTATCAACAAATTCCATTGACTTTTTTGCTATGCTTTCTAAAAAGCCCATCCCGAGGCCATCAAGTTCGAGACCAGAAAGTCAAACCTTTTCAAGGTTAAACAAAGAGACAACGAGATGCTCAGGGAGTTCGTGTCAGTTCTGGATGGAACGGATGGATCTGCCCCTGCTTAATGATGATTGGGATATCGAGGCATTTGCTCAGGGGCATAACTCCCGAAGTTCCTTGGCTTCTCAACAACTAAAATAAAATTTGGTAGAGTACCCGGTGGTGACCTGAGCCGATGTCCACAATAGGTACCAATCAAAGATCAGGGTCGAGGATGACCAACTCGGAGCACCTTCTGGGTCTATGTACTCCATCGGCGCCAATGACAGGTCTAAGAGAGCCATTGATCATGAGCCAAGACCAGTATGGGATCTGTACCAACCATATAGCGGGAACTGAAGGGGAAATGGGTCCGGGCGTCACTCCACAAGGAACGAGAAGAGAAGCGATCGAGGACCCAGTAGCCAAGGATGGATGAGTAAAAATGGTCTCGACAGGCAACTCAAGGGGTAGGGAAGCACTGAGGTAATCGGAGTATAACTTCAACGTTGATGCTGCCAGCATCGTATCAGCCATCGGGCGCATCAAACAGACCAAGTGGCCCCGATCATTGTAGACCTACCCTACCCAAATAGATCCTAACTTGATGTGTAAGTATCACGGCCCTCATGGTCATGGAACCTAGGATTGCCGACAATTGAGAGAAGAAGTTTCCTGGTACTTCAACAATGGGCACCTCCGAGACTTTCTGAGTGATCGAGCCAAATTTCACTTTTGGAACAGGGACACTAACAAACAGGTCGAACAAAAGGAGCCTCGACACGTCACCAACATCATAATCGGAGGGTTCAATGTCCCCCAAGGGCCAAATATAAAGCGCACTAAAGTATCTATCACAAGGGAAAAATGCACCCGAGATTATGTCCCGGGGGGAACCATTTCGTTCATCGACGAGGATGCTGAGGGCATCAGACAACCTCAAAATTATGCGATGGTAATATCCGTGCTTGTTAGTAAATCTCGAGTTAAACGTGTGTCGATTGATCCAGGTAGCTCGGCCGACATCATCAGATCGAGAGTCGTAGAGCAGTTAAGGTTATAGGACTAGATAGTGCCAACAATCCGTGTCTTCAACATGGCATGTGAAGCCACTAAAGGGGAGGTAACCCTGGCGGTGAACACCGCCGGGACGATCCAAGAGACAAATTTCTACGTGATCGAAGGGGACATAAGGTATAACACTCTATTCGGAAGGCCATGGGTTCACAACATGAGGGCATACCTTTGACATTGCGCCAGGGGTTGAAATTCTCTACACCTGGAGGAGTTAAGACAGTCTACGGAGAGCAGTAAGCAGCAAAGCAAATGTTCACAGTCAACGAGGTAATCCCAGTGCCCGCAGTTTTTGACATCAAAAAACACGGAGCTGACTAGAAAGGAAGAAACTAAATAGCAATCACTGATGTCGGTCTCGATCGAACAGGAGGAACAACGAGTAGACGAGGTGGAAGATTACGGAGTTCCGAGATCATTCGTAGCTCCCGATGACACCGACGCCACCAAATCGATGGTCGACGAGTTGGAGAGAGTCATATTAATCTAACATCCACCAGATCGAAAGGTATACATGGGCACGGGGTTAACCCCCAAGCTCAGGAAAAAACTCATTAATTTTCTTAAAGCTAGCATAGATTGTTTCACTTGGTCCCATCTTGACATGACAGGGATCCCACTGGAGATAACAACTCATAAGCAGAGTTTGGACCAAAACTTCCATCCAGTTAAGTAGAAGAGGAAGCCACAACCCGAGGTCAATAAGGTGTTCATCAAGGATGAGGTATCCAAACTTCTTAAAATAGGTTCCATCCGGGAAGTTCAATAACTAGTTAGCTAACGTAGTGGTAGTACCTAATAAAGGGAATAAGCTAAGAATGTGTGTAGATTACAAATATACAGACAAGGAATGCCCCAAGGATTCTTTCACTTTGCTTAACATCGATCGGATGATCGATGCGACGGACAGGCATGAGATACTCAGCTTTCTCGATGCTTATTCGGGGTACAACCAAATTGGGATGGGCCCGGGCGATCCGGAAAAGACTTCTTTCATCACTAAATTAGGAACCTACTGTTATAATGTAATGCCATTTGGACTAGAGAGCGTTGGTGCCACATATCAACGCCTAGTAAATCGGATGTTCAAAGAACAAATAGGAAAATCAATGAATGATTATATTGACGATATGTTAGTTAAATCTCTGCGAGCAGAGGACCATTTGAAACATTTGCAGGAGACCTTCGACATACGAAGAAAAACAATATGAGAAGAAGAATAACTTTTCCTGGACCCCGGAATGCCAGCAAGCTTTGGAAGAACTCAAACGGTACCTATTGAGTCCGCCCCTATTGCACACTCTAAAGGCAGACGAATAGATATACCTCTACATGGGGGTTTAGGTGGCGAGAAGTGGTTTCTTAGTTCGGGAGGAAGAAGGCATGCAATTTCCTATTTACTATGTCAGTAGAACTCTAAGCGAGGCTGAATCAAGGTATCCTCACATGGAAAAATTAGCGCTCGCTTTGTGAAGCGCCTCCAGGAAGCTAAAGGCGTACTTTCAATCCCACCCTATATGTGCTGTTGCCTCTTACCCGCTGAGCAACATAATGCACAAGCCCGAGATCTCGGGCTAATTGGCAAAATAGGATGTGAAAATTAGCAGGTATGATATCGAGTCTCGACCCCGAACCATAATAAAATCTAAGATTTTGGCAGACTTTGTGGCTGACATTACACCGACCTTAATACCCGAAGTCGAAAGGGAATTACTGTTAACCTCGGGGACCATATTAGGAATCTGGACTCTTTTCACGAACGGTGGCTCGAACGCGAACGGGTCCGTGCTTGACATCATATTAAAGCCGCCTACGGGAAATGTAATTAGGCAATCTATTAAAACTATGAAATTGACTAACAACGAGGCCGAGTATGAGGCCATGATTGCAGGTCTAGAACTTGCTAAAAGCCTTGGGGACGAGGTGATCGAAGCTAAGTGCGACTCCCTCCTCATGGTAAATCAAGTTAACGGGAAGTTTGAAGTAAAAGAGGAATGAATGCGAAGGTACTTGGACAAATTCCAGGTAACCCAACATCAATCCAGGGAATGGACCTTGCAGCACGTACCCTGATATCAGGACTGCGAGGCCAATGCACTTGCTAACTTGGGGTCGTCAGTCGATGCCAATGAATTCGGTTCAGGAATAGTAGTGCATCTAATAAAGTCGGTGATAGAAAAAGGACATGCCAAAGTAAACTCAACGAGTTTAACATGAGATTGGAGGAATAAATACATAGACTACTTGAAGATCGGAAATTTGCCTTCGGATCCCAATGAGTTGAGAGCCCTACGCACCAAGGCTGCGAGATTTAGCTTGGTTGAAGGAGCATTTTTCAGGAGAACCTTCAACGGCCTGTTAGCCAGATGCTTGGGACCGGGAAAGAACGAATACGCAGTGAGAGAAGTTCACGAAGGCACTTGCGGGAACAATTTGAGGGTAGAATCTTTGGTTCAGAAACTAATTAGAGCCTATTATTACTGGACCAAAATAGAATTAGATGCGTAGGACTTCGTACAGAAATGCGACGACTGCCAGAGACATGCCCCGATGATCCATCAACCGGGAGTTTGCACTCGGTTTTGTCCCTGTGGCCATTTATGAAGTGGGGAATGGACATCGTCGCTCCCCTGCCATGGGCACCCGGCACATCTCAATTCATACTACTCATGACCGATTATTTTTCCAAATGGGTCGAGGCTCAAGCATTCGAAAAGGTCCGGGAGAAAAAATTCATTGACTTTATATGGGACCACATAAAATGTCTATTTGGGATACCGGGCTAGATCGTTTGAAATAATGGAAAACAATTCGTCGGCAACAATGTGAATAAATTTTTCGAAGATCACAAAATCAAGAAGATACTATCAACGCCTTATCACCGTAGTGGGAACGGGTAGGCAGAATCAACAAACAAGACCATACTTCAAAACTTGAAAAAGAGGTTGACCAGTGCAAAAGGAAAATGAATCAAGATCCTACCCAAATTCTTGTGGGCATAATGTACGACTTCAAAATCTAGAACCGGGGCCACCCCGTTTCCTTAATCTATGGAGCCGAAGCCTTAATACCAGTCAAGGTGTGAGAACTGAGCCTCAGGTTCCAGTATGCGACCAAAGAGCCAAATAGCGAGGCAACCATGATCACGAGCCTAGAACTATTGGATGAAAGGCGGGAGGCCGCCCTGGTCTAGTTGGCGCCCAGAAACAGTGAATAGAAAGGTGTTATAACGGAAGAGACAGCCTCCGACACTTTCAAGTCGGGGACTTGGTGTTGAGGAAAGTAACATTACACAACAGGAACCCCAACAATGGGAAGCTGGGACCATACTGGGAAGGACCGTATTGAGTTGTCAGAATAATCGGCATAGGCTCGTATAAACTCGAAGCGAGAAACGGCATACAACTACCGAACAACTAGAAAACGTGACACACTTAAAGTGGTAGTAAGCTAAGGTACGAACTCAATTACTTTTTAATCATGTTCTAAATCGGACTAACGTATGCAGGTAATCGGCCAAGGATGGATGTGGCTATTAGATCTAAAAGCACGTGTTGCACTCTTTTCCATTGAACCAATTTTGTCTCGAAGGTTTTTCGGCAAGGTTTTCAATGAGGCAATAGTAAAACGTGCTAACTCACATTTGAATACCGGTTTCAAATTGGAGTCATTGACAGTTAGCTTTAGGCCAACAATATCCGAGCCCTTACGAGTTCGACCTCGAATACGGGGGGCCATTACCCTCGAATTAGGGTCTTTAGCAAGGTAAAAAGAAAACTTTATGTGCTGAAAGCTAAGCCTTGGTGGTTAGGATTCATTGTAAGGTCCAAACAGTCGTATAAACCGTGCCCACATAGTCCACTCTAGTCATGGCACAAGTTTTTTGCGCTTTCGATCGTGTACCTTGCATACTGAGAAATGAAAGAAATTTTCACTTCCCTTACACTTTGTTACTACGCATTTTTGCTTCTTCGATCCAGGATCCTAAAGACCACGTGTTACACCTACTCGGGGACTATCGATCCCACGGGCTACCCCTACCCAAGGACTATCGCCCGATGAAATTCGGACGACCCGGGCTACCGAATCCCGAAGGCACCAAACCTATCAGGTGATGCCCAAATATAAAAGGCTACGGCCACCCTAAAAATGCTCGGAGACATCCGAAGTCTGTAACCAGAAAGTATGGCCCTAAGGGAAATTCAAAACCTCCTAAAAGGTTACCATCGAAAAAACATCGTCTAAAAACACTTAAACTTCATAAAAACCTCCGGTCTCACTGAGGGTTCGAAGCCACAAGCAAACAAAGTTGCATCAAAGTCAGGCTTTGTTTGAACCTCCGAAAAAGAATGCCCTTGAACTACATCTGATTCTATGATAAGGCATCAAAAACAATACGCAAATAGAAATTAGAAGAAGACGCTGGAAAAGTAATGACATCATATTGCCAGAAAGGGAATAATTTTATATATTTCAAGATTACAAACGCCCGATAGAATGGCCTCAAAATAAACAAAAAAATACATAAGGAAAAAAAAACTGGAAAAATACTAAGGCATCTACGCTTGGTCTTCACGGGGGCCCGACTCGTCACTAGAACCGTCGGAACTCCCAGAACCCTCGGAGACTTCGAGGCCCTCAGGCTCATAGAGCTTCTTTGCCTCGGGCTCGAGCCTCCTAGCTTCTTCAATCTCGAGTGATAAGTCAAAACCTCGGGCATGGATCTCTTCGAGAGCTCTCTTCGGGATAGCCGCTTTATGAATTCAGTCTTCATTTTAAAGCGGGTCTCGGCTGCCTCCACACCGGCCTTGTACTGCGCCACCTTTTCCTCAACATCAGCAGGTTGTATCCAATGTGGACCTCAATGCCACATATTCTCTTCCGACAGCATCCCGCTTCGTGACGGCCGACCTAAGTTGTGCCCGAAGATCATCCTTAAGCAGAGACTACTTATCGTCTTTGTCCTTTGCCACACAAAGTTGATTCTCGACATATGCCAGCTCCGCCTTTGCAGCTTTCTTCTCTGAAGCCAGCAGGTCCATCCTGCTCTTCCACAATTCGGTCGTGGCCTTCACCTCGTCTATCTCTGCCCGTAACTGGTCGATTATGTCTATCTTCTGTTGAACCTGCGAAATTGTGTTGTTAGTACCATGACTACCTGCTCATTTTTGTAGCTTCTAAGATCTTTACCTTCTCAACCAAATCAGCATGTTCCCGCTTCAGGGTCGAGGCCTCCTTCTGAGATTTTTCTAGCTTGGCCTAGAGAATAGGGAGGTCTTTAAGGGCCTCGTCCTGTTGCTCACTAAGAGCCATGTACATGTACTTCTTCTGAACCTTCTCTTTGAGCTTAAACTCAAGATGGCTAATCTATAAGAGATACTAGAGAAAGCTTTCATGGTGAAGAATTGAAGCCTGTAAAATATTTATATTCGTAGGGGACATCAAAAACCTAAGTGGGATTCACAAAGGGGTTCAAAAGTGTTGACGCCTTACCCGGTACAGCGCCTGCTGCAGCTCATTGAAAAGACTTAACCTTCCCGCCTCATTAATATTTGCCTGGTCCTCCCCGGTCACCATGCATCAGTGGTAGCTGGCTACGCCCACTGGAGCAGACAGGACCCAGGCATCCTCCGAGATTGTGAGAACGACTGTTCTCTTGTGCTCCAGGTCTACGCTTGGAGAAAGAAATTGCTTCACTAGGTTTAGGCTCAAACTCGGCCTGTCCGATCCCGAGGGCACGTCCTTCTTCGGGACCTCCAGGTGACCAAGCCCGAAAATGTCCTCTAGTGTGGCCACGTCCATGCCGTCAAAAAACGTGTTGAGGACATCATCTGGACCCTGCACTCCCTCACTTGACTTTTCTTTTCCTGCATGGGCCTCTTCGAGCATGGACTCGGTATAAGAGGGCGTCTCCACGATGTCAATGATATTGATTGCCTCCTTTGGAACAAGAGCGACTTCCTAAGGGTCGACCTCCTTCGGAATAGGAGCGACTCCTCCTCAAGTTCCCGAGTTAGAGGGAGATCGACCTCATGGTCCTCTTTCTCGGTCGTCTCCTGATCCCCCTCATTAAGGGTCGACCCACAAGCAACGAAAAGGTCGTCTTCTTCGGGCTGGTCCCTGAGCCGATAGAGAGAGTCAAGGTCCAATATCCTTGACTTGGCGCTCTGCTTGGGCTTCCGGACCTGGATGGCCGCTCTTCTTCCTCTTCACCTCGGGTTCGAGGAACCCGAGGACTTTCTCTTTTTCTTCTTCTCCTCCTTCATGGCAGCCCCGAGCTGTCCAGAAATGGAGACACTATTAGGAATAGTAAAAATATGGATACAAAATATGACAGATGAATCTAAAATTATGTTAAGAAGTGATAAAAAATTCAATAATGAACTAATAACTTCATCAACTGAAGTATTACGAAAATACGAACTGGCAATAAAAAATGAGTTCAGTGGTATGCAAACAGAAGTAGATGAACAAGAAAGAGAAAAGAAAATGTATAGAAATATGATGAACAAATTAGCTATTTGTAATATGTGTTATTTAGACGAATATACATGTGCATTTAAAGAATATTATTATAAAGGAAAATATGAAAAAGAAGAAAATAAGGAAATAAGAAATCTATATTTCACTAAATTACCAGAACCTTTTAGTTCAAAAATCATAGAAGATTGGAATAAAGCAGGATTAGCAGATACATTAGGATCTAGAATAAAGTTTGTACAAAAATGGTTTATAGACTTATGTGAAAAACATAAAGAAAATATAACAATGGAAAAAATATTAATAAAAAACTTAGCATGTTGTAAAACAAAGGTAGCACCACAATTTGGATGTACAGATAAATATTATAAAAAGAAAAATAAAAAATATAGAAAAACACCTTATAGAACAAAATATAAATATAGAAAACCAAGAAAAAGATATTATGTAAAAAATTACAATAACAAAAGACCATATAGAAGAAAAAGA
>MCJB01000285.1:35173-56060 GCA_002018475.1 Nicotiana obtusifolia | reverse complement strand
AAATCGGCCAGTACTTGTGATTTTATCGAGGTTCGCGGTCGATACTGGATATCATACTCGCTGACCTCGATGGCCCATTTAGCCAGTCGGCCTGACAGATCGGGCTTATGCATGACATTCCTAAGTGGGTAAGTTGTCACTACGCATATCGGATGACTCTGAAAATATGGTTTTAACTTCCTAGAAGCACTTAATAAAGCTAGAGCCAGTTTTTCTAAGTGCGGGTACTTAGTTTCAGCTTCTCCTAACGTTCTACTAACATAATATATGGGGAACTGGGTACCTTGTTCTTCTCGAACCAAGACCCCGCTTACTGCTATCTCCGATACAGCGAGATAAAAAAATAACAGCTCGCCCGTTTTTGGCGTGTGTAATAAGGGTGGATTAGAAAGGTACCTCTTAAGCTCTTCCAAAGCGCGTTGGCATTCCGGTCCCCATGAAAATTCATTCTTCTTCTTCAGTAGGTTGAAGAACTGGTGACTCCTGTCTGATGACCGGGATATGAATCGACCTAATGCTGCGATTCGGCCTGTGAGTTTCTGTACGGCCTTGACGCTGTCGACGACCTTTATATCCTCGATAGCTTTGATCTTGTCCGGGTTGATTTCTATACCTCTGTTCGAGACCATGAACCCGAGAAATTTCCCGGAGCCTACTCCGAATGCGCATTTTTCCGGGTTCAGTTTCATGTTGTATCTTTTCAAAATGTTGAATGTTTCTTGCAAATGACTAAGATGGTCCTCTGCTCGCAGGGACTTAACTAGCATATCATCAATGTAAACCTCCATGGTTTTACCTAGTTGGTTTTCAAACATCTTATTCACCAGGCGCTGGTATGTAGCCCCCGCATTTTTAAGCCCGAATGGCATCACATTATAGCAATAAGTGCCATATTTAGTGATGAAAGACGTTTTTTCTTGGTCGTCTTTGTCCATTTGTATCTGGTTATATCCAGAATATGCATCGAGAAAACTTAGAGTCTCATGGCCAACTGTAGCATCGATCATACGATCGATGTTGGGCAGCGGGAAAGAGTCTTTAGGGCAGGCCTTATAATCCTTATAATCTATGCACATCCTTAGCTTGTTTCCCTTTTTTGGTACTACCACTACGTTAGCTAACCATTCGGGATATTTTACTTCCCGAATGGACCCTATATTTAAAAGCTTAGTTACCTCTTCGTGAATGAAGGCCTATTTGGCTTCGGATTGGGGCCTCCTTTTCTGCTTGACCGGCCGGAATTTGGGATCGACACTCAGCTTATGTGTCGCAATCTCCAGTGGTATGCCTGTCATATCCAAATGGGACCAAGCAAAAGAGTTTTCGTTAGCCGAAAGGAAAGAGAGTAATTTTTCCCTGAGCTCGAAGTTTAAACCCGAGCCCAGGTATACCTTCCGGTCGGGCGCATCGTGATGGATTGAGATTTGTTCCAACTCTTCGATCGTTGATTTGGTTGCATTAGCTTCATCGGGGGCAACAAAGGATTGAGGTACCCCGAAATCGTCTTCATTTGGTTGCTTTCCCTCAAATTCATCATTCGAGGGTGGCTTCTGTAATTGCTATTTGGCTTTCTGTTGGTGATCGATGGACTTCGATGTTGTTTCTTCTATTGCGAACATTTCCTTTGCTGCATGCTGCTCCCCATAAACGGTGGTGCCCTTCAACCGAGGGGAACTTCAACATTTGGTGCAAAGTTGATGGTACCGCCCTAATGTCATGTATCCAGGGCCTTCCAAGCAAGGCGTTATATCTTATATCACCTTCGATTACACAGAATCTTGTTGCCCTGGAGGTACCAGCTACGTTCACCATTAATGTTATTTCTCCCTTAGTTGTTTCTGTTGCCATATTGAAACCATTGAGTATCCGGACTTCGGAGACGATTTGACTTGTTAGTCCCAACTGTTCGACGACCCAGGACCGGATTATGTTGGCTGAACTTCCAGGGTCGATAAGAACGCGTTTTACTCGGGTATCGTGTATCATCATTGATATCACCAATGCATCGTTATGAGGTTGTGCAAGGTCCTCGATTTCCCTGTCGCTAAAGCATAAAGTCCCTTCGGGAGTATAGTCTCGAGTTCGTTTCTCACGGGTGATGGAGATTTTCGTACGCTTCAATACCGGTACTTGGGGTGCGTCCACCCCTCCAATTATCATGTTGATAGTATGTTTCGGGCAACCTCCTCTCTCATCTGCCTGCCTGTCCCTGTTCTCATAATGAGTTTTTGCCCGATCACTAAGAAATTCTCGAAGATGCCCGTTTTCGAGCAATCAGGCAACCTCCTCTCTCAACTGTCTGCAATCTTCGGTTCTATGGTCATGAGTGCCATGATATTTACATACGAGGTTAGGATCCCTCTTGGCGGGATCGGTTTGAAGTGGTCTTGGCCATCTGGTGTCTTTGATGCGGCCAATTGCTGAGACCAAAGTTGCCGAATCAACATTAAAGTTGTATTCGGACAACCGGGGTGCTTCTTGTCGATCATTGTTTTTCTCGAAGTTGCCCTTTGGCAACGGCCTCCTGTTCCTTTGGTTCCCTTCGTACCTATTTTCCTGTCTCGGGACCTTGAGTCCCCTCGACAAAAGCCGTCGATCTTCCGGGTACGGTCGATGTCTGTCTCGACTTGACCTTGGTTCTTGGAAATTGTCTCTTCAAGGTCGATCAAAAACCTTAGCTGTATAAGAGGAACCTGATGCGATTCCGACCTGATCATCCTCTATTCTGATTTTTGACTGATACCGGTTGTGGATATCTGCCCATGTGATGGCCGGGTACTCGATCAAACTCTGCTTTAGCTGCCTTGATGCGGCAGAACTACCGGTGTTTAACCCTTGAGTGAAAGCTTGCACCGCCCAGTCGTCTGTAACCGGTGGTAAATCCATCCGCTCCATTTGGAATCGGGATACGAACTCCCTTAGTGTTTCACTATCACGCTGCCTGACTTTGAATAAATCAGACTTCCTTGTTTCAACTTTAATGGCCCCTGCATGGGCTTTGACAAATGTATCTGCTAACATGGAGAAGGAGTCAATGGAATTTGGTGGTAAATTGTGATACCAAGTCATCGCTCCTTTGGATAGAGTTTCTCCGAATTTCTTCAGGAGGACGGACTCGATTTCGTCGTCCTCGAGGTCGTTTCCCTTTATAGCACAAGTATAGGCTGTTACGTGCTCATTCGGGTCCGAGGTTCCATTGTACTTAGGAATATCGGGCATGCAAAATTTTTTGGGGATTGGCTTCGGAGCGGCGCTGGAAGGGAATGGTTTTTGTATGAACTTTTTGGCATCCAAACCCTTCAATACCGGAGGTGCTCCCGGTATCTGGTCTACCCTTGAGTTATATGTTTCGACCTTTTTGTCATTGGCTTCGATTCTTTTTTCGCCTGTTTCGACCCGCTTGGTTAATTCTTCCAGCATTTTGATAATTCCGGAATTGGTCCCGGCACCGCTTTCATCCGGTGTCACTACGACCGGCTCATTTTGTCCGATTGCTGCTCGAGGAGTAGCATTTTCTGCTCTGTCCGGGCTCCGGGTGCGGCTTTGTAGTTGGGCTGTAGCTACTTGTTGAGCTTGTAGCATGTCAAATATTACCCTGAGGCTGATTTCGCCATCTTCGCTTTGTTGAATTCCTGAGCGGTTCTCCCCCCGAACGCTATGTGTTGAGCTGGATGCTTGGTCGGCTTCGATCGCGACTTGAGAATTGACATCGGCTGGGACTTCATGTTCGGGCAAATTGTTGTTTTCTATTTGGTTGTTGATCTCGTTACTGTGGGGGAGTGATTGCGCCATGATTAATCTGTGTCCTGAAAGACAAAGAATTCTGCAAAGAGCAAGTGTAAAATTGTGTTTTCAAGGAAAAAAAATGTATCAAAAATTTACTAATATCCTTAGCCCCACGGTGGGCGCCAAACTGTTTACCCTTAAAATCGAATAACAGTTGAATTTGTTCGTAGAGCTGAGGATCCGTAAATTAGTTTGATACCAAATAAAAGTACGTAGTAAGTAATCAGAGTACTATAAGAGAGATAGAGCAATCAAACCGTAAATATATGATAATTAATGAAGAATTGTATGTAATGGAACAGTATCTCAACAAACAGTAATAGAGAGCTTAATATTGAGTTCTGAAGAACAGTAGAGATGATAGAAGTAGATTGCCTTGTGCGATGAGAAAAATAAGTTGTCCTTCAATAATGGATTTCTGCCTTTTTTATAGGCTAGTGTTAAAGTCATAGGTAAGTGTAAGAGTCATAGGTAAGTGTAAGAGTCATAATAAAAGCAGGGAACTGATTACAAGGAAAACCCCATTAATCATGGGATTTAATATCCTTAAATGATGGCATAACGGCCGTAATGGTTGAGATAATTAATTCTGGCGAAACGTCTGATGATTAGCGAGACGTTCGGGTTGGAGCCGGTTCACAATCACGAAACGTCTCCTGGCCGACTATACCAGTTGTTTTATTTCGGTCTCTCCATCCTGCGTGACCGATTTGCTGTTCCCGGACCGCGGCAACCCGATCTCATATTATACCCGAACCCCACTTCACTTAGGTGTATCCGACCCAATACAGTACTTGACAGGATGAGAGACTCCATGAATTACTGATTTGGTAGGTGGCTACGAGTTTCTACACGTCTCTTTCGTCGTGGCTGTATTGCGAGATTTGACAGGATTTATATGCGTCATGCGATGTGTTGCGGGCACCAGATTCCTGAAATTCTAGTTATTGTGGTCGGAGGATGTTATTATGGGCAATCGACTTATATGGTGAGTTTGTGAATTTGCACTCTACTACTGTGTTTATCCCTGTTGGATATTTTGATAGTCTTAGCCGTGTCTATCATTTTTGTTTTATACACTCTTGAGGGCTATGAGTCCAAAAGTGACTTTCTGTTACTCACTACAGTGGGTTTTGATGTAATTTCAGGATAATTGATTAAAGCCTTATGAATTATATGCCCTACCGGTGTGGGAGTTCATTATGTGTCGTGATTTCGATTAAAGAAAATTACTTTTAAAGGAGAAATGGATAGATTTCGGTGGGCACGACGTGCTTATTACTTGTGATTCAGAGTTGAGGACGAGATCCTCGCATTTTATTATGATGTGAAAAGCTTAATCTAGGCTATGAGCCGCGGNGCACAAGTATAGGCTGTTACGTGCTCATTCGGGTCCGAGGTTCCATTGTACTTAGGAATATCGGGCATGCGAATTTTTTTTGGGATTGGCTTCGGAGCGGCGCTGGAAGGGAATGGTTTTTGTATGAATTTTTTGGCATCCAAACCCTTCAATACCGGAGGTGCTCCCGGTATCTGGTCTACCCTTGAGTTATATGTTTCGACCCTTTTATCATTGGCTTCGATTCTTTTTTCGCCTGTTTCGACCCGCTTGGTTAATTCTTCCAGCATTTTGATAATTCCGGGATTGGTCCCGGCACCGCTTTCATCCGGTGTCACTATGACCGGCTCGTTTTGTCCGATTGATGCTCGAGGGGTAGCATTTTCTGCTCTGTCTGGGCTCCGGGTGCGGCTTTGTAGTTGGGCTATAGCTACTTGTTGAGCTTGTAGCATGTCAAATATTACCCTGAGGCTGATTTCGCCTTCTCCGCTTTGTTGAATTCCTGAGCGATTCTCCCCCCGAACGCTATGTGTTGAGCCGGATGCTTGGTCGGCTTCGATCGCCACTTGAGAATTGACATCGACTGGGACTTCATGTCCGGGCAAATTGTTGTTTTCTATTTGGTTGTTGATCTCGTTACTGTAGGGAAGTGATTGTGCCATGATTAATCTGTGTCCTGAAAGACAAAGAATTCTGTAAAGAGCAAGTGTAAAATTGTGTTTTCAAGAAAAAATGTATCAAAAATTTACTAATATCCTTAGCCCCACGGTGGGCGCCAAACTGTTTACCCTTAAAATCGGATAACAATTGAATTTGTTCGCAGAGCTAAGGATCCGTAAATTAGTTTGATACCAAATAAACGTAAGTAGTAAGTAATCAGAGTGCTATAAGAGAGATAGAGCAATCAAACCGTAAATATATTAATGAATAATCGCATGTAATGGAGCAATATCTGAACAAACAGTAGTAGAGAGCTTTAATATTGAATTCTGAAGAATAGTAGAGATGATAAAGTAAATTGCCTAGTGAGATGAGAAGAATGAGTTGCTATTCAATGAAGGATCTCTGCCTTTTTTATAGGCAAGTGTTAAAGTCCTAGGTAAGTGTAAAAGTCATAAGTAAGTGTAAGAGTCATAATAAAAGCAGGGAACTGATTACAAGGAAAACCCCATTAATCATGGAATTTAATACTCTTAAATGATAGCATAACGGCCGTAATGGTTGAGGTAATTAATTCTGGCGAAACGTCCGATGATTAGCGAGACCTTCGGGTTGGGGCCGGTCTACAATCACGAAGCGTCTCCTGGCCGACTATACCAGTTGTTTTATTTCGGTCTCTCCATCCTGTGCGACCGATTTGCCGTTCCTGGACCGTGGCAACCCGATCTCATTTCGTACCCGAACCCGACTTCATTTAGGTATATCCGACCCAACACAAATATCTCTGAATAAAAGAAAGCCCTAATAATTCTTGTAACAAATTAAATAAATGGTCATAAACTAATTTCTATAACAATTCCATTACACATGTCGAGATTTAATAGATAAGTAGAGAGAGAGAGAGAGGGAGAGATTGCTTCCACTCTGTAGTTGTAAACATGTAACTAATGCTCTCTCCCTGCGCCTCCCTTGTCTGACCATTTCATAAGTTTTTAAACTTTAATTTACAGTTTTCTCTTTTCTGTTTTTTTTTTCCAGTATCATTGGGAAGTTAGCTTGCAACATATTCTACCTGAAGATGGCTTTAAGTTTAGCAGTCACTTGAGGAGTTTTGAAGTAATTCGCATTTAACTCTTAGTTTAATATGGTGGCCTACAATCTCTGATCAATTTTCCTCACAAAGTGCCGTCATTAAAATTTCAATGTTTCTCAACATCTAAAAGTTTATACAATTAATACTTTTGCCTAGCTAATTGCGAATACAACCTTTTTAAAAAATATTTCAAAGTTTAAACTTAAAGGAAAAGAATTGAGATTTGTCCCCGATGCTCTTTAACATTTCTCAGAGAAATTGGAGAATCAGTAGGATAAATAGGTACCTCAATATTTCTACCAATTTTCTAATTAAATTCTTTATAGGTTTAGATGCAAGTTGGTTATTTCTTCTCAATCACAACTAATAAAATTTAGACTATGTCTACTTTAAAATGTGATTAAATCCATGTGTGAGAACAATATTAATGCTAAACGATGTTGATCATGTACGAGCATTAGCTTTTAAAAACATAATAAATGCATACATCTAACTATTATATAATCCCACACAATAACAGAAGTACATAAGAACTATCAAGACTATGTCTACTTAAAAAGGCCCAACAAATTGTACAAAAAAAATTAATAAAGTGCTGTTATTTCACCAAATATACCCCAATATACCAAACCTTCGCAGAGAATTGAAGCTTTAACTTTGCATTTCGGTATTCAATATCTTTTGTTTAAAAGTTGGATAAATATAATATAGAAATCCAATTGTTCTCTTTACACTAAACCATGACAAAAAGAACTACAAGTTTCGGAGAGAACTCAATCTCATTTTACAAGTCTAGTGGAAACATCCATATTATAAAACAATAGCAAGAAGAAAAATAATTCACATGACTGAGTCACTGATATGGCAAATATACAAAGTTTATCCATTATTGGCATTACTTTGCGCATAAACCATATTATAATTAAAAGATAATATTAGCGGGAGTAGGTATTTTCGTTCGGCTTTTAAAGAAACTGTTATAAGGCTCTTAATAGCGTATTTGGTCAAACTTTTAAAATTAATTTATTTTGAAAAGTACTTTTCAAAAAAGCATTTTTGTTGAGAAGTAGTTATGTTTGGCTATTTAAATTTAAAAATATTTTTGAGCAGCAATTCGTATCGGCCAAGCTTTTAAAAAGTGTTTCTAAGTGTATTTTTTCAAAAAGTGCTTTTGAGAAGTATTTTTGGGAATAAATTACTTTTTCTGCCTCTCAAAACTATTTTTACTTCTACTCAAAAGTACTTTTTTTTCTTCTAAAATCTTGACCGAACACCTTAACTTTAAAAAAATCACTTCTGACACACAAAAAACACCTTTGGCCAAAAAAAAACTTTGGCCAAAACAAGCTATAACTTCTTAAACTATTTAATTCTTGTAACTAAATATTATTGCTAATAGTATCCTATAAACACCCTCCATCCCAAATTAATACACTTTAGTTCAAAAAAGTTATCCAAAATAATTGTTAGTTTAGGAGTTAAGACTAAAATTGTTAAATGATTCTAACTATACCCTTATATTAAAGAAGTAATAGTAGTTCTCTTTAATACTGCTCAATTCTCAAAAAATATTAATTAGGGGGTAACTTAATAAATTATATCTTGTATTTATTGTTGTCTTTGTTTGTAATAAATTTGGGCAGAAAAATAAAACTGCAGTCACAAATAATTATAAAGAAAAAAAGAATTTTATTGATAAATATTGCGGGTTACAACTTTGTTTATTTCTTGATTTTTCCATCGGTTTGTTCTCCGTGATTCGAGGGCTGGATCAGCATATTCTCGAACGTAGAATGATGCGGTCCTCTATGAATTATTTGATCTCCATGAAAGTCGATCATTGTATGGATGTTCTTCTTGAAGTATTTGATTATCAAGAAGAACATTTATAGATCACTATATTATTTTATGCCTTGATCCGTTTATAAATATCCAGTGAATTTATGGGATTTTCTGAGATAACCTCAATTTGCGAGATCCTTTCAAAGGGAATACGTAACTGTTTTTATAGGAGCAATCTAGGGTTAGGGTAAAGTAGCCTCTAAGTTAGAATTTTTGAAAGTAATCTCTGAGCAATCCTAATAGACTCCTAAAATTGCAAGAGTCTTCTTGTAATATCTTAAATTTAGGATTTTATTTGATCCGTTAAAATTTTGATGTCTACAATTTTATTGAACATAAAAAAAAGGTTAAAGGGACAGTTAAAATGAAAACGAAGAGAATAATTCTATTTTATTTAAGAAAATATCAGGAAGACAAGTTAATGAGGATCTCCATTGAGCCAGAAGTTAAACTAAAATTATCTAAGTTTGATATATTGGAAAGAGAGATTAAGTGAGGATCTCCATTTTACACCAGAACTTGAACTAATAATTGACCTTCCAAAACCTTTCGTGATGATTCGCGAGCATAAAGGAACTTGTGGGTACTCTATGACAAGTTTC
The DNA here is from genome assembly GCA_002018475.1 of Nicotiana obtusifolia. Taxonomy (NCBI): domain Eukaryota; kingdom Viridiplantae; phylum Streptophyta; class Magnoliopsida; order Solanales; family Solanaceae; genus Nicotiana; species Nicotiana obtusifolia. Next base: position 46,738 of record MCJB01000285.1, on the reverse strand, counting down.
AAGAATACGGGGTTATCATGCAAATGGCAGTGAAGAAGGGGATTTTACACAAACATCGAGACTAGATTGTTTTTTACAGCACCGCCTTTTACACAATTTTGGTAGAAAAAAAAAAAAAGAATTTTTTTTTTTGATGAAACATGGATGGCTTAACAACTTTTTAACGCACAACAAAAGTCCATATACAGCTGAACCTCTGAATTAATTAATCCAAAATATGAAAAATAGAAAAGAAAACAAGAAATGAATTTTCGGAAAGGAGTGCATGTTGTAGATTATATAAATGTAGATTAGTAATAAAGTAGGGTTTTCTCTGGGGAGACCCCACTTCATTGACGAAAAAGAAAAAATATAATAAGTATTTGGCAATTGCCAATGTCCTGCCCCATCATACAAGTAACGTTTAAGACTTTTGTTTATACCAATGTCTTTCTGTCTCTACTTTTCAACCTTCCTCTCTACTGTTCTAATTCGGTATATACATTGTGATTAAAGCCAATCAAAATTAACCAAAGCCAACCCCTCACTTTGCCTAATCAAAAGAAATCGTATCTTGACAAGTGATCACCCCACACAAAGAGAAAACATAAAGAGGTAAGATTTTTAAGAAAGTGGGTGCATGTCCAATACCACCTCACTACCATTTGCGACTCTAGTCGAGAAAATTAATTATCGATAACTTAATCCAACATTTAGTTCGCTTTATTAAACTCTCTATTATTAGTTGTATAAATTATACGAGGTTATGTGTTGACAAATGTGTGAAAAAAGAAGTTGTATATATTAGCAAGACATGAGTAATTTTTAAAGGCGATTGTTGTAAACAAAATAAAAAGGTAATTACTAAAGACGAAAGCTTTTAAACTAAATAGTTTATATTATTATTCTGTGTTAACATTTATTGCATAAATAATAGTATGTGCATAATAATTTCTCAAGAGTTTACTTTTTATGCAATAATAGTGTTGTTTACCCTTAAAAGTGGATAACAATTGAATTTATACGCGATTTTAAGGATATTTGGACTAATTCAATACAAGTAATTAATAACGTTAGATGAGCAAATTAAAGATAGATAAACAGCCAAACCAGTAGTATTGAGTCCGGGCAAGGTTATGAGCTTAACAATTAACCAGCCTTCGGTTCGGAGCCAAGTACTTATGATGAATTGTGAGCAAAATTAAGGACTTTGAGTCACTTTTAGGAGCAAAGAAAACAGATGTATATTGCCTTGATATGTGTATTACAGTGTGACTATTGAATAATAAGCTTCCCCTTTATGTAGCAGGGGAGTTTTATCTTAAGTACAATTCTAAGAAAGGTAAAAATCTTCCTTTTCGCTAATCACTGGTCTGCTGCCGATACGGGTCGAGATTCACGCCGTGATATCCAGTTGGGCACGGATATCACTGCCCTTTGTTAATCGTGCGCAGTCGTTTGGTAATGCTTTTCGAGGTCTTGGAACTTGAACCGGATCCGGGGGCGCGGTCTCGATGGCTCCGAGGGCAGGTGTTTTGTTCGAGCCTTGATACGAGAGGATCCTGGCTTCGATTCTGATTCCTTATCGTTTCATCCTTGCTTCGTTTTCCTCACCAGGAAATCGAGATGCTCATTAGCCTCGGTTTTACCCATATACAGATAGTCCCTTCGTTTCTCAAAGAGTAGGTTTGCCAGAACGATGAAAAACGATAGATGTTCTCTGGTTCCTTCCTCCATACGTTACAACCGAAACGATGAAGAAGTCGAAACGTCCCATCAGTCGCGTCGTTCTGACTTCGGACACGTGTCAATCATCGCCCGGTTGCCTCCGAATGTGAAGCGTCGCGTACTTCCTCTATAAAAGCTTATATCCCCTGTTTTTTTTTCCACTTTCCGATCAAGCTTCTACCTTCAAATTCTCTAGCTATCACCAACTTCCTTCAAACCTTCATATCTTCATCCTTGATCTTCAAATCCTCATAGTTGTTCTTAGGCTTTTACCCAGATTTTCTTCGAATCTTCTTACTCTGTTCTTCAGCTTTCAAACTTGTTCCTTTAAACCTCTATACTTTTTCTTTAAATCTTCAAACTTTTTCAGATAGTAATGGAAAAAACTTCCAAGTCAGTCCTTTAGCAGGGTGCCTCTTCATCTTCCCAACCGGTACTGAGGCGGTCACTCTCGAAACAGTTGTTCTCAAGATGGCTGCTCCCAAAGTGGCTGCCACCAAGTCGACTACCGCCGAACCGGCTCCCGAGCCCCCCTTGAAAATGTTTATTCCCGGGGGTTGTTCAATTGCGGACGACTTTAAGGTTAAGAAACCCTTATCCAAACTGGATCAGGGTGAAGGAGCATCAAGGTATATATGCTCTGCTACCGAAGACGTCCTTCCCGCGATCCGAGAGGACTATAAATAGGAAGGCAAAGGCGTAGTAGTCCTGGGGCCTGAGAATGCTATTACTACTCATGTGGAGGGGTATTACTACTCACGTTGTTTTAGATTTTTGTAAGAGAAACGAGGTCTGCCTTGGGCAAATCCACCTGTCTCTATGGAGAATCGTGATCCTCCTTCGTCACTTCATGAATAACACCGAGTCTCATCGGTTCACCACCGACCTCCTACTCTGTATATTCAATCCCCGAATTTTCTAAGGGGGACTGATAAAGCTCACCATCGGGCCAGCAAGATCCTCTTCTCGAGTATTGACAAAGATCGAGACCGAGGTTGGCAGGGGCACTTCGTTTGGGTGAAGACTAAAGATCTGGTCCCTCCCGAGTTTATGCCATTCCCCGAGAAGTGGAATGCATCTCGTAAGTGCAGCCTTTCCTTAAATGTCAATTTTTCCTCTTTTTCCTTCTCATCATTTGTGTTTGTGGTTGTGCAGCTGTTGCCCAGGTCCCAAATGCGGTCCCCCGACTTTAGGAGTGGATCGAAGGCATCTGCAAACAGATCTCATACTTCGAGCGCTCATGGAGCAAGCTTTCGAAGGGTCGATGGGAGGCCCGTTCTTATGGTAAGGTTCTCCTTCGAATATCTATTTATCGTGTAGGTTTGTCGAAGACCATCGAGCTTAGGCCTTTGGAAGGGGAGGAGGACGTATCCTTGTTCGTTGATCCCTCCATTATGGGACAGCCCGGGGCTACCACGGGTGAAAAGAAGAAGAGGAAACAAAAAACCTTCGGGCCCCCCGGGTCGTGAGGTGAAACCAAAGAAGAGGGTGGCTCGCAAGCCCAAGAAGAGTACCAGCTCCCGGGTGCCAGACTCCAATTCGCTTCTTCGGCTTAGGGATGAGTCTGAAGAAGACGACATTTTTATCGCCCATGGATCGGCCCCTCCCGGGGAGCAGGCGACAGCCGAGGGGGAGACTCGTGAGGCCGACCTCGCTCAGACTTAAGAGGCCGATATGGAGACGCAGGTGGGATCCCCCTGGATGCCGGCTCCACTACGAAGGAAGCGCCCGGTGTAATAGAAATTAGGGGGACGCCCTCCTACACCGAGTCCTTGCGTGAGGAGGCCCAAGCAGGAAAAGAGAAGTTCAATGAAGGGGTTCATGGTGCAGACGATCCCCTTCATTTTTTCCTTGATGGTGTGGACTCGTCTACTTTGGAAGATTTTTTCGGGCTGGGCGACCTGGAAGTACCGAAGACGGATACATCTTCGGAAGTTGGTGGGCCGAGTTCGAGCCCAAAGTTAATTAATCAGTTTTCCGCTCCGAGTATGGACCCTGGTCGCAAGAGATCGGTTATCCTTATTGTCCCGAAGGATGCCCGAGTTCTATCTGCTCCTGTGGGAGTAGCCAGCTACCTCCTATGCTTCGTGACCGAGGAGGTCCAGGTAGAAATCAACGAGGTGGACGTGCCGTGTCTTTTTAATGAGGCACAGTAGGCACTGAACCGAGTAAGGCATCATTATGTCTTTTTGAATTTTACTTAGGTTTTGATATCTCTCATGACTTTCATCATTTTGCAGGCCTCGGTACTTCATCATGAAAGCTTCCCCCAGTACCGTGTCGAGGTCAATCAACTTGAGCTTGAGCTCAAGGAGCAGCTTCAAAAAAGGGATATGTACAAGTTCCTCAGCGAGCAACAAGACGAGGTCATCAAGGACCTTCAGGCAGAGCTGGACAGGGCTCAGAAGGAAGCATCGGCCCTGAAGCGGGAACATGCCGACTTGGTCAAAAAGGTAAATGTCTTTGACGTCAGAAACGAGTAACTCTTTGTAGTGGCTAACGACAAAACCTTGTAGGTCCAACAGAAGATCCACCAGGTCGACCAACTCCGAAAGGCTGAATGAGATCCAACCCATGGCCAATGGGTGGAAAAGCAAGATGGATATGCTGACTTCGGAAAAGGAAACCCACCAGGCAAAGCTGACATCGGCAGAGGTTCAACTTTGGATAGCGAAGAGAACTGAAAAGCGGGCTCATCTTAATGAAGATCTCCGATCACAGTTGAGCTCGACTGCACAGAATGAGATGCACTCAGTAGAGAGCACGAGGCAATAAGTCCAAGCTGGAGACAACCTCTGCCGATGTTGAGGAGGTGGTGGCCCAATACAAGGCCGATGTGGAAGCAACCGAGCCCCCCCTGAAGACCAATGCTGAATATGTGAGGTGGTTGTCTCGAAGAGAGACCCTCGAAGAAATCCACACCCAAGGCTTTGACCTGTCGGTCGAGATTGAGGAAGCAATAAAGCTTGAGGCCAAGGTGAAGAACCTTTTCGAGCCTAAAGGTGGCGAAGGCTCCGAGGGTTCTTAAGGGGTCGGAAGGCTCCGACGGTTCTGGCGGCAAGCCATGCGTCGGTGAAGATCAGGCATGAATGCCTTAGAACTTTTTTAGTTTTTGTCCTGTGTATAGTTTTTTTATTTTATTTTGAAGTCGTTTTTGTTGGGCCTTTGTAAATACATTCCGGAATATATAAAATTTCTCTTTCTAGCAATTTCAACTCTCTACTTTTTTAGCATCTTTTCATAATTTCTATTCTTGCAAATATTTCTGATGCCTTAGAATATAATCAAATGTAGTAGTAAGTGATTCATTTTTCATATGTCCGAACAGAGTCCGACTTCGATGCAACTTTATTTGCTCGAGGCCTTGAAAACTCAGTGTGACCAGCAGTTTTCCCAAATGCTTAAGTGATTTTAGACGATGCTTTTGTCGAGGGTAATCTTTTAGCAGGTTTTGAATTTTTATAAGGGCCTTATATTCTGATTACGAGCTTCAGACGTCTCTGAGCCATTTTTTGGGGTGGTCGTAGCCTTTCGTGTTTAGGCACTACCTAATAGGTTTTGTGCCTCCGAGATTTGCTAGTCCAAGTTGCCCGATCTTATTTTGGACAACAGTCCCCGAGTAGGGGTAGCCCTTGGGCTCGATAGTCCCCGAATAGGGATAGCCCTTAGGCTCTATGTTTGAAGAGGCAAAAATACGTAATAGCAAGGTGGAAACTTTATTTCCTTTCTGTGTGTAAAATACATGATCGAAAGCGTGTAAAAGCTTGTATTATTGCTAAGGTGGCCTACGCGGGCACGGTTCATTTGACCGTTTGGCCCTTACAATAAATTCTAATCACCAAGCCTAAGCTGTTCAAGTACAAAGTTTTCTTCTTGCTAAGAACCTTAACCCGAGGGTGATGACCCCTAATATTCGAGGTCAATCTTAAGAGGGTTCGGATAATGTTGATGCACCCATTGACTCTGATTAAAAATCGATTTTCGAATCTAAGTTAGCACGATTTACTTTTTCTCGTTAAAAACCTTGACGGAAAATCCATTTAGGACAAAAGCGGTTCAAGAGAAAAAGAGTGAAACGTGTGCTTTTAGACCTAATAGTTACATTCTCCTTTAGCTGTTACCTGCAAGTGTTAGCCTGATTCATAATATTATAAAAAAGTAAATGAGATCGTACCTTAGCAGTAATACCACTTTAAGTGCGTCACATTCCAGTTGTTCGATAGCGGTGCACTATTTCTTGCTTTGAGTTTGTACGAGCCCTTGCCGGTAATTCCGACGACTCGATATGGTCCTTCCCAATTCGGTCCCAACTTTCCCTTGTTCGAGTTTCGGGTATGCAGTGTTACTTTTCTTAACACCAAGTCCCCGATCTTGAAGTGTCAGAGGTTGGCTCTTCGATTGTAATATCTTTCTATCAGCTATTTCTGGGTGGTCAACCAGACTAGGGCAGCCTCTCGTCTTTCATCCAATAGTTCCAGGCTTGCACTTATGGCCTCATCGTTCGATTCTTCGATCGCCTATCGGAACCGAAGTCTTGGTTCTCCCACTTCGACAGGTACCAATGCTTCGGTATTGTAGACCAATAAAAATGGGGTGGCCCTGGTACTAGATTTCAAAGTTGTACGGTACGCCCACAAGACTTCGGGAAGAATTTCCTTCGACATCCCTTTGGCATCGTTCAACCTCTTTTTCAAGTTTTGGAGTATGGTTGTTTGTAGATTCTGCTTGTCCGTTCCCACTAGGATGATAGGGTGTGGAGAGTATCATCTTTTTAATCTTGAGGTCTTTGAAAAACTTGTGTACCTTGCTGCCGATGAACTGCTTCCTATTATCACACACGATCTCGGACGGTATCCTAAACTAGCATATTGGTCCCAAATGAAGTCAATGACTTCTTTTTCCCCGACTTTCTCGAATTCTTGAGCTTCGACCCTCGCTATTTTGATCTCGAGGCACGTGCTATAGGGTCCATTCCTTGAATTGATGCAATGTTACCTGCAATTTGTCTAAATACCTTCGCATTCGTTCCTCCTTTACTTTGAACATCCCATTGACTTGATTTACCACAAGGAGGGAATTGCACTTAGCTTTGACCACCCCAGCCCCAAGGCTTTTAGCCAAGTCGATACCTACAATCATGGCCTCATACTCAGTCTCATTGTTAGTGAATTTCACAGTTCTAATAGACTGCCTAACTACGTTACCCGTAGGCGGCTTCAACATGATGCCAAGTCCGGAACCCTTTGCGTTCGAGGAACCATCCATAAAGAGGGTCCAGATTCCCGAAGAATTCCCCGAGGTTAACACTAATTCCTTTTTTACTTCGGGTATTAAGGCCGACGTAAAGTCGGCCACGATGTTTACCAAAATTTGTGATTTGATGGCGAATCGGGGTTGATATTTGATACCATGCCCGCTAATTTCTATGGCCTATTTGGCCAACCGGCCGAGATCTCAGTTTTGTGCATAATGCTCCTTAGTGTGTAAGAAGTTACGACACATACGAGGTGTCATTGAAAATACGATTTTAAATTTCTGGAGGCGCTTAACAAAGCGAGCACCAATATTTCCAGGTGAGGAAACCTTGTTTCGGCCTCCACTAGAGTTTTACTAACATAGTAAATAGGAAATTAGGTACCTTCCTCTTCCCGGACTAGGACTCCACTTACTGCTACCTCAGATACCGCCAAGTAAAGGTATAGCTGCCCATCCGCCTTCGGAGTATGGAGCAATGGTGGACTCGAAAGGTACCGTTTGAGTTCTTCTAAAGTTTGTTGGCATTCCGGGGTCCAGGAGAAGTTATTCTTCTTCTTCAATAATGAGAAGAACGATGACTCTTGTCTGAGGACCTCGATATGAACCGGCCTAGGCCTGCTATACGCCTAGTTAGCCTCTGAATGACCTTGACACTGTACACTACGGTGATGTCATAGCTTTGATTTTATCGGGATTGATCTCAATCCCTCGGTTGGACACCATGAATCCAAAGAATTTTCCGGATCCAATCCTGAATGCACACTTTTCCGGGTTCAGCTGTATATTATATCTCTTTAGTATGTCAAAGGTTTCCTGAAAATGGTCCTCGGCTCGCAGGGACTTAACTAACATGTCGTCAATATAAATTTCCACGGTTTTCCTATTGTTCTTTGAACATCCGGTTTACTAGGCATTGATAAATGGCACCAACGTTCTTTAGTCCGAACGACATTACGTTATAATAATAGGTGCCGAATTTGGTGATAAAGGAAGTTTTTTCTTGATCGCCCGGGTCCATCCGGATTTGGTTGTACCCGAAATAGGCGTTGAGAAAGCTGAGTATCTCGTGCCCAATCGTCACATCGATCATGCGATCGATGTTAGGCAAAGGAAAAGAGTCCTTAGAGCACGCATTGTTCAAGTCTTTGTAATCTACGCACATTCTTAATTTATTTTCCTTTTTAGGCACTGCCATTACATTAGCTAACCAATCCGGGTACTTAACTTCCCGAATGGAACCTATTTTAAGGATTTTGGATATCTCATCTTTGATGAATGCATGCTTGACTTCGGACTTAGGCCTCCTCCTTTGTTTAACCGGGTGGAACTTCGGATCCAAACTCAGCTTATGAGTGGTTGTTTCTGGCGGGATCCTCGTCATATCAAGATGGGACCAAGAGAAACAATCTATGTTAGCTATAAGAAATTCAATGAGGTTTTTCCTGAGCTCGGGAGTTAACCCCGTGCCCGGGTATACCTTCCGATCGGGCAAGTGTTCGATCAATATGACTTGTTCCAGCTCCTTGACAATTGATTTGGTGTCATCGGAATCATCGGGGGGCGATAAATGACCTAGGGACTCTGTAATCGTCATCCTCGCCTGCTCCTTGCTTCTCCGGTTCAGTCGGGGCCAGTATCGGTGATTGCTATTTTGTTTCTTCCTTCCTAACCGTCTCCATGTTCTTTGATGCCGAGAGCGCGTACATTGGGGTCACTCATCGATTGCGAACATTTCTTTTACGGTCGGCTGCTCTCTGTAAACCGTCTTGATTCCTCCCGGTGTGGGGAACTTTAGTGCCTGGTGTAGTGTTGAGGGTACTGCCCTCATGTTGTGAAACCATGGTCTTTCGAATAGAGCATTGTATCTCATATCCCCTTCGATCACATAGAATTTTATTTCCTGAATGGCCCCGGTGGTGTTCACCGATAGGGTTATCTCCCCTTTAGTAGTAGTTTGCATTCCATGTTGAATCCGTTTAAAACCGGGACTAGTGGTACTATTTGGTCTTGTAGACCCAACTGCTCTACGACACTCAATTTGATGATATTGGCCGAGCTACCTGGATCAATCAGCACACGCTTAACTCGAGATTTATTTATAAGTACAGATATTACTAGTGCATCATTATGTAGTTGTACGATGCCTTCAACGTCCTCATCGTTGAACGAAATGATTCCCTTCGGGATATAATTTCGGGTTCATTTTTCCCTTGTGATGGACACCTTGGTGCGCTTTAGCATTGGTCCCTGGGGGACGTCGACTCCACTAATGATCATGTTGATGACGTGCGGAGGATCCTCTTGTTTGGTCTGTTTGTTGGAGTCCCTATTCTTGAAGTGATTTTTGGCTCGATCACTTAGAAATTCCCGGAGATGCTCGTTATTGAATAACCGGGCCACTTCTTCTCTTAATTGTCAGCGGTCCTCGGTTCTATGGCCATGAGTGCCATGATACTTACACATTAAGTTAGGGTCTCTTTGGGTAGGGTCGAACTGCAATGGCCGAAGCTACTTAGTATCTTTGATGCACTTAATGGCAGATATGATGTTTTCAGCATCAACATTGAAGATATATTCCGAAAACTTTGGTGCCTCCCTGGCCCCGAGTGGCCTGTCGAAATCGTTTTTCCTCATGAGTCCTCGACTACTGTGGCCTCGATCGTTCCTCTTTTCATTTCTCATGGGGTTACGCCCAGATCTGGTAGCCCTTCGATCCTACAGTTGATACCGGTCTCTGTTCCGTCTTAGTTCATGATCGACGACTCTTTTAGGTCGGTCATTAGTTCTGGTGGGATAAATGGACCCGGAGGGGGCCCCGAGCTGATCGTCCTCAACTCTGATTTTTTGCCGGTACCTGTTATGGACGTTGGCCCAAGTTACCGCTGGGTACTCTATTAAATTCTGTTTCAACTGCTGTGGAGCCAAGGAGCTTCGGGGGTTGAGTCCTCTGAGTGAATGCCTGAACGGCCCAATCATCCGCAACCGAGGGCAGATGCATCCATTCCATTTGAAACCTCGGTACGAATTTCCTGAGCATTTCGTTATCTCTTTGTTTTACCTTGAAAAGCTTCGATTTCCTGGTCTCGACCTAGATGGCTCCGGCATGTGCTTTCACAAAGGCGTCTACAAGCATAACAAACGAATCAATAGAATTTGGGGGTAAGTGTTGATACCATATCATTGCTCCTTTGGACAGTGTTTTCCTGAACTTTATCGGCAAAACCGACTCGATTTTGTCATATTCTAAGTCGTTTCCCTTGATGGCACATGTGTAGGAGGTCACGTGCTCATTTGGATATGTGGTTCCATTATACTTCGGAATGTCGGGCATGCGGAGCTTCTTCGGGATTGGCTTCGGTGCCGCACTCGGAGAGAAAGGCTTTTGGACAAATTTCTTGGAATCCAGACCTTTCAATATTTGGGGCGCTCCTGGGATTTGATCGACTCTGGAGTTTTAGGTCTCCACCCTTTTGTCGTTGGCCTCACTTTTCTTCTTCTCTAATTCCACCCGCTTTATCAATTCCTCAATCATTTTTATTATTTTGGGTTGGTCCCGGGTCAGCTTCACCCGACCTTTCTGCGACCTGCTCACTTCTTCGGGTATTTCTCTGGGATGGTTCGGGCTCAACTCTGCTGGGGGCGCGGCTTTGATTCTGCAATTGTGCTATCGCCGCCTATTAGGCTGGTAACATTTCCAAGATCACTCGCAGATTGATCCCGTCGCCTTCACCTTCGGGCATACCTCGAGTTATAGGTCGGGCTCCTCTGCGAACGCTGTTCTTAGGGTTGGTTGGCAGGTTGGTTTTGATGGCCACATGCGAGTTGGCGTCAACTGGGTCTGCAATCGGGACTCCGTTGGGATCAGCAGGGGGGACCTTATTGCTACGCACTATACTGTTGTTTTCGCCGTGATGGTCATATTCAGCGTCAACATTCAAGTGAGTGGACTGAAAGTTTGACATTTTTAGATTGACCTGAAATTAAAATCTCAAAAGCAAGCGTAAAACAGAGTGTGTTATGAAAATTTGTATCAAATTGCCACTATTATCCTTAGCCCCACGATGGGCGCCAAACGGTTTACCTTTAAAAATGGATAACAATTGAATTTATACGCGGTTTTAAAGATATGTGGACTAATTCAATACAAGTGATTGATAACGTTGGATGAGCAAATTAAAGATAGAATAAATAGCCAAACCAGCAGTAGTATTGAGTCCGGACTCGGTTATGAACTTAACAATTAGCCAGCCTTTGATTCGGAGCCAAGCACTTATAATGAACTATGAGCAAAATTAAGGACTTTGAGTAACTTTTAGGAGCAAAGAAAACAGGTGTATATTGCCTTGATATGCGTGTTGCAGTGTGTCTGTTGAATAATAAGCTTCCCCTTTATATAGTAGTGGAGTTTTACACTAAGTACAATTCTAAGAAAGGTAAAAATCTTCCTTTTCGCTAATCACTGATCCGCTGCCGATACGGGTTGAGATTCACGACGTGATATCTGGTTGGGCACGGATATCACGGCCCTTTGTTGATCGTGCGCGGTTGTTGGTAATGCATTCCGAGGTCTTGGAACTTGGATCGGATCAGGGTGGGGGGGGG
>MCJB01000285.1:0-21543 GCA_002018475.1 Nicotiana obtusifolia | reverse complement strand
CAACATCTCTGGGTGTACTCTTCTGCAACTCAATCTCAACTCCCACTTGCTTCGTAGTCTCTGAAACCTTCTGCTCGCTGTCCTTGTATAGGACAGACTCATCAAATGTCACATCACAATGTCTCAGGATCTTTCTGTTCTTGTCATCCCAAAACCTGTAACCAAACAAGTCAGAACCGTAGCCTATGAAGTAACACTTCACAGCCTTAGCATCAAGCTTGTCTCTTTTCTCTGGATCAACATGAACATAAGCCGTGCAACCAAAAGTTCTCAAGTGTGAGTACTTGAACTCTTTTTTCGTCCACACCTCCTCTAGGATCTTGAACCCCAGGGGAACTGATGGTCCCCTGCTGATCAAGTATGCAGCTGTGCTCACAGCATCTGCCCAAAACATCTTGGGCAGCCCACAGTGTATCCTCATGCTCCTTGCACGCTCATTCAATGTTTTGTTCATCCTCTCAGCAACTCCATTCTGCCTAGCCTTACCAGGAACTGTCCTCATCAATCTGTCGCTCAGCTACACAGAATGCTTTGAACTCTAACTTGTCATACTCTCCTCTATTGTCAGACCTCAGGCATTTGATCTTCAAACCAGTTTGATTTTAAACTTCAGCTTTCCACCTCTTGAAAGTCACAAACACATCTGACTTATGCTTCAAGAAATAGACCCATACTTCCTGCTGAAATCATCAATGAAGGTGACATAGAACCTGGATCCTCCAAGTGATGAAACTAGAGATGGTCCCCAAACATCTGTATGTACCATTTCCAACCGCACTTTCTTCGGCTCTCTAGCAGTCTTTGTGAAGCTAACTCGTTTCTGTTTTCCCATAACACAACTTTAACAAAGACCCATGTCAACAGACTTCAGGCCCTCTAATGCTCCTTTTGCAACCAGCATCGTCATTCCTTTAGCACTCATGTGTCCAAGTCTGTTGTGCCACAGACATGAACCGGAAGCACCTTCAGCGACAACAACCATGTTAATACACCCTGCAGTGGTGTACAAGGTTCCAGATTTGGTGCCACGAGCTACAATCATAACACCCTTCATAATCTTCCAAGAACCTTTCCCAAACTCTGCTGTATAGCCTGTGCTACCCAACTGACCAACAGAGATCAAATTCTTCTTGAGAGCAGGAATATATCTGACATCTTCTAATGTCCACTGGTTTTCCGATGGGGTCTTTATGCAGACATCCCCCTTTCCTTCAATCTCCAAGGCTTTGTTGTCAGCAAGATACACCTTCCCAAAATTTTCAGATTTGAAATTTTGGAACAATTCCTTGCTTGGAGACGAATGAAAGGATGCACCAGAATCCAAAATCCAGGATTCGACCGGGCTGTCCACACTAAGGATTACAGCATCCCCAATGTCTGCTGCGGAATTTACAGAATCACTATCATCTCTAGATTTATGATTCTGCTTATTCTTTGGTTTCGTATAGTAGTTTATCCGATAGTGCCCTTTATCTCCACAGTTCCAACAAATCACGTTGGGTCTGTTCGGAGATTTTCCTCGATTCTTTGATTTTGATCGGCCATGTTGATTTTGGCCTTCGACTTGCTTCTCCCCCTTCGGTCAACGCTGAGAGCACTGCCCGATGAATCTCCCACTTCTCGTTTGCGAATGCTTTCACTGAGAACAACATCACAGATTTCATCAAACTTCAACTTCTAAGATCCATGGGAACTGCTAATCGCAGCAACAACAGTATCCCAAGACTCGGACAGAGATGACATCAAAATCAACGCCTTTTAATTTCATCCTCGAAATTAATTTTCACAGAACCCAGTTGACTCACAATCATATTGAACTCATTTATGATCGGCAACAGATCCATTCTCAGACATCTGTAAATTGAACAATCTATGCATCAAATATACCTTGTTCATCGCTAATGGCTTTTCGTACATATTTGATAGCGCCTTCATCAGATCTGCCATAGTCTTCTCATTAACGATGTTGAACGCCACGTTTCTCGACAAAGTCAACCGGATCAACCCCTACGCCTGGCGATCCTTAAGCTTCCACTGCTCCTCTTTCATGGAAGCCGGCTTTGCCTCAGTCAAGGGTTCGTGAAGATCTTTTTGGTACAGAGAGTCATCGATCTGCATCTTCCAGAAACCGAAATCGGATCCATCAAACTTCTCGATTCCAATCTTCGAACTCTCCATCTTCAATGATCGTGTTAAATCTCCAAAGCTCTGATACCAATTGTTAGGATCGATTCACTCAAACACTCTGAACTGATGAAGAAGATGAAGAAATCTTGAAGAGAGAAAAAATTTAAGGTAGAGAGACTTATTTCGTGGTAACACCCCGTTAGGGTAAACTTCCACGGAGAAGGGATTTATATATATTAATAATTAAGGGTATTTACAATAAAAGGAGAATAAACAGTACAACCTATATATAGATCCCAAATAGTCCCAAACCTATAAGAGAAAGGTCTCCCAATTTGACCAGGATTATACGTTTTCCTTTCCCAAATCTATGAGGACAATGAGTTTTCCTAAACCTATAGGGATTATGGGTTTCCTAAAAATATAAGAAAATAATTCAAGTCCATCACATATTAATCAGGCTCCGCACCTAACATAAATTACCATCGATAACAAATAAGCTACAATTTAGCAACACCTAAGGAGCACTTCCTTCCACTGCCAATCCAAAAAGATTGCAGTGAGAGTTAGCCTCATGATTCATCTAATTACAACTAATTACAAAGTAAAGTATGCAAAAATTCTCTACTTCTTCTTATTTTCCTAGACATCATATGTATACCTATTCTCTCCTTAATCTCCTGTTTTATCTGTTCCAGCTCTATCTCTGTTTGTACATTTACTCCCTTAAACATCTTTCAATTTCTAGCTCTCCAAGTATGATACACTACAGCCCCCCAGATTGCTAATACCACTTCCTTCTTTAGTTTGGTCCAACGTTGCCTTTTTATTTTCTCCAGTGTATGCTGAACCTCACCAAATTGTATATGAATGCTAGCCCATCGCATGAGTGGTTCACTTACTGCTGTCGTCCAATTATATTCTACAAATAGGTGCTGAGACGTCTCTGCTATCTGATCAGCACATAGGCAACATAGTATGTCCTCAACCTAAATGTGTAGCTTGAACAATCTTTCTTTTTTAAGCAATCTACGTTGGTTAGCTAGCCATAGTATAAATCTATGCCTTGGCATTACCATTCTACTCCAAATTAGTTCAACTGTTTCCAGTCTACACTGTGGTCTAAGTAGTGCATTGAACTACTAGTGAATGGGTAGTCCCTTGGTGTTTGAACTGCTAGCATGTGAAGTACGAGCATCAGAGGCCGGGTGGTTTGCTTCAAAGACTTGAGATTCCCGAGTGGAAGTAGGAGCGTATTACCATGGATTTCATTGTTGGGCTCCCACAAAATTTAAAGAAATTCAACGCAGTGTGAGTTATTGTGGATAGACAGACCAAGTCTACCCATTACATTCTGATTGTGACTACCTACTCTTCAGAGTAACTGGCTCAAGTCTGTATTTGTAAGATTGTTCGTCTTCACAGTGTGCCGGTGTCTATTACTCAGATCAACGCACGCAGTTCACATCATATTTCTGGAGAGCCGTGCAGCGTGAGTTGGGTACACGGGTTGAGTTGAGTGCAACATTTCACCTCTAGATAGATGGGCAGTTCAAGCGCACCATTCAGGTCTTGGAGGATATGCTACGCGCTTGTGTTATGGATTTCGGGGGTTCATGAGATCAATTCTGACTGCTTGTAGAGTTTGTCTACAACAACAACTACCAATCAAGTATTCAGATGTCTCCTTATGAGGCCTTATATGGGAGGCAGTGTCGCTCTCCAGTTGGTTGGTTTGAGCCGAGAGAGGCTAGGTTAGTGGGTATTGATTTGGTTGGGGATGCCTTGAAGAAAGTCAATTTGATTATGGATCGGCTTCGTACAGCACAGTCTAGGCAGAAGAGTTATGCTGATCGAAAAGTTCGTGATGTTGCATTTATGGTGGGTGAGAAGGTATTGCTCTGAGTTTCGCCCATGAAGGGTGTAATGAGGTTCGGGAAAAATGGCAAGTTGAGCCCTCGGTATATTGGTCCCTTTGAGGTGCTTGAGAGAGTTGGAGAAGTGGCCTACAAGCTTTCCTTGCCACCTAGTCTATCGGGTGTTCACCAGTGTTACATGTTTCTATGCTTCGGAAGTATTATGGTGATCTATCACATATTTTGGACTTCAGCACGATTCATTTAGATAGGGATTTGACTTATGATGTGGAGCTGGTGGCAAGTTTGGACCGGCAAGTTCATACGTGGTCCATCGAGTATTGTCTAGAGGAGCATTAATCCTAGCAGAAATGGACGGAAGAGTTAGCACAAAGCCCATCAACTCCGATGCAATCAAAAGATACTACATTTGAAGACAGTAGAACTAGAGTTTGGTTGTAACAGCACTATGCCTAACCTGTCTTCCCACGGTGGGATACGTAGGAAACCCACATAGGGTCTGGTCTCCCTCTCCCTTTTTTAATAGATAATCCAAATGTCGTTTTGTATGTATTCGAAACTATGCCATGACTTGATTTCCTTTGGGGCAATCCACATCGGGTTCAATCATCTATTGTAATTGAACTACGTTTTGGCCTGATTCCATTTGGATACGTAGGCAGTCTGAGTCAGACTCGGCCACTTCATTTCAATTCCTTATCATTTGGTATCTAGTGTAATCGAACTACGTTTTGACCTGAATCCATTTGGATACGTAGACTGCCTGAGTCAGGCTCTGTCCCTCCATTATAATTCATTCATTACCTTTGTAATGCATTTGTTTAGATTATGACACGACCGTGATGGCAAGAAGCTACATCATTAGGGGCATTTCTAGAAATCGTCATCAATGGGACAAAATCGCACAGAAACAATACTCGTGTCATAGGGAATCTCTAAACATATCATAATACGGAAACCCGATTTTGCTATAATGATAAACGATTTTCAAAATATTTTTAGAGAACTGTATCTTTCCATCTATAGAACTTCGTGGCATAATCCACCAGATCTGAGGCAAGGCCAGATAATCAACACAAACCAATGCCCCTACTAAGAATTTCTCTTTGAACACAGGATCAACAGGAATTGAAGGATACCGAAGCACACTAGGAACAGTGATGGACTCGCCACCATCTTATGAGACCCTATCTCTCTTTTATTATTCAGTTCATTTTGTCACATGGTTAAGTACTAACTTCAAATTCTTTGTAGGTATCCCAAGACCAAGTCTTCAACGCATTCAGAGCGCCATGTATATAGCAAACCGTCTGCTTAACCAATCGGAGCACCTTGTACATATCAAGCTGCTGACTTCGCCAATCAGAGCCATGTATATACCAAACCATCTGCTTAACTAATCGAAGCGCCTTGTACATATCGAGCCGCCAACTTCGCCAATCAGAGCCATGTATACAATAAACCGCCTGCTCAACCAATCAGAGTGCCTTGTACATATCGAGCCACCGACTTTGCCAATTAGAGCCCTGCATATAGAAAATTGTTCGCTTTGCCAATTGGAGCATTTCGCACAGATCGCATCGTCACTCCACCATATCGGATATTCCATAAAGATAGTCACAAACTTCGTCGCCTACCCCTACAATCAAAGGATGGACCATCCAATTCCGCCATAATTTCCACCGATCGACGACTGCAAATTAGTTCTGCAGTCAAGAGTATCTCTTGGGCATGCTCATTTATTATTCTGCTTTATCTCTAATGTTTTGACATTTTATTATGCAGCTTACATGCACTTTTTACATTCAAAGTCATCTACTCTCATCGCATGGAGGAACTCCCATCATGCGAAGCTTTTTATATTTTTAAAGTCAACTACTCCCATCGCATGGATATACTCCCATCGCCTTGGATTAATGCTTCAACAGCTACATGATGGTACACAGCCCGGCTAACAATTAAGTCAAATTCAAAGGTCCATTCACGGCATCCCAAATAGTGCTCCAAAGTTCGGAGACTTCAGATTCAAACATCTCATTGTTTCGATCCCAAATAATGGCTGGCCGGCAGCCAGACATCATCATTCCTGCATTATTTACATCATATCTTAACATATTTGCATTATGATGTATGGATATGTGTGTATCTTCTTTTGCAGGTTCAAACACTACAACGTGGAACTTCTTCAAGTCTAATAATCAAGCTGCAATCCGTGGAGTCATTCCGGGTTTCAAGATCTTCCCGTCTTGCAGTATCGTCATAACACAATACTGGGGCAACTCCTGCAAGCACCACACTCTCCAAATCATCAATCCAGAATTACATGAGGCCTGATCCTCGTTAAGCTCGAGGTATGTAGGCGATTCAAAGCCAGAATACGGATCCTAATTTTTCAACTCATAATATTTCCCCAAATCCATATGTTATTCCTGCAATACATGCCTAAAATCGGGACAAAATTGGTCTTGGGTCAATTTCTTTGCCCGCAAACTCTTTAATCGTCTCCGATCAAAGAGGGGTAGCTGTTGACGACCAATTTTGACCTTCCCTTTTAAACTTAAATTATCTATGCCTAATAATTTGCAATAAATGTGGTAAAATATTTTCTAATAAATCATACCTATTTTTTATATAAATATAATAGGAAATAATAATTAACAATGTTAAATCAATCGGTTGGTATTGAATGTTTATGAATTATATTACCCCTACCTATTATGGAATTATTAAAATGACCTTTATATTTTAATATGCAAGTTTTACAATCGATTTAACAAATTAATCTTTGATTTTATTATATCGCATGTTACTTTAATTTATCCGAAATTAGTTTTATAATTTAGTAAATAAAGTATTTTAATAGATATAATTAATTACAGTAATTTATAATGTATTTGATGATTATATTTTATCACATTTAATTAGAATTAATTAAGTATAAAGTAAGTTAATTTTTAAAGGGCCTAAAGTGCAAAGGGCTACAATAGTAATTAACCAACTAAACTCAAGAGGTTATGGCTTAAATTTCATTCCAGCTAATTCGGCCCGAATGGCAGAAGCCCAATTGCCATGATTGTGTTCTGATTCTCCAAGAGCTTCTTTAGAGTTTCTTCAATTGTGGGGGGAATCTTGGGTGCCGGAGTGGAGGACTGTGCTGCAATATTACTGGATATGTCAGACAGCTTTGCAATAGCTGTCTGCATCCAGTTGTTGAGGCTTGCCAGTGTCTGGGAGACTCGCTGCGCAAATAGTGGAGCAATGGGCACCGGCACCGGCTTCAAAGCCGAGGTGGAACCTGTAATGGGGGATGTTGGAGGCATTGAGGCTGGAGATGAGGGCATAGCTGTTGTACTGGCTGAAGGCTCTGCTGACGTAGATGGCATGTCGACTGTCTCTGTAGCTACCACCGATGGCTCATCAGACTGCCCTATGGTGGTAGTCGGCTGACCCTTTTTCTTAGGGTTGTGTGCATCCATCAACGAATACCATGAGAAAGGCTTCTTCGCTCGCACCTTCGTATCAAAATCTCTCGGCTCCACCCATGCATCCGTAAGATACTCAGTAATGGTGTTGGGATACAGGTGGGAGGTATCAGCTTGCCTAGCGACCACAGATATGTTGGCCGACATCACGGTACCCACATCGATGGGGTACCCGACTATGATGGAGGCGAATTGAACTGCCCGCTGGATAGGAAGATTTGTCTAATTCTGACGCGGGCCGAGTCGGGTACATACAAGGTCTGCCACCCCTTCGCCTCAAAACTCTGGGCATTTCTGTGAATAGACACCCTTGCAGTAATCCATGGTGGTGGTGGCCCAGGAGCTGCTAGAATCTCAGCTAGCCATGGGCGAGCTGCATCTCCCATTGCCAACTTCTCCAAATATTGTGCGGGCTCAACATCATCAAACCCCAAGTAGGCGTTCAATATGTGCTGGTCAAAACGCACCTTCAGGTTCCTCACATTGGTTATCTTTGTCCCTTTCTTGATGTGTGCCACATTGGCGTAGAACTCCCGGACAAGATATTCCTTTGCATCCATTACGCTCTGGGTGAACCACATCCACCTTTTTTGCTTTCAGAACTGCCTCAAGACTACCGGGTTATACTTTTTTAAATCTTGTAATTGGAACTGTCGCTCAAGAGTGAGCAACCTCACCGGCCACCACCCAAGGAAGCTAGTGAAGGCAGCTAGACTGACGAACCGGTCCTCCAAGACCTCCTTCTTCTTTGACCGCTCAAGGCTGGCAATTGTAGTATCTCCCCCTCGGCCATCATCTGTAGTCGCTGGTGCCTCAGGGACAGTTGTAGAGGAGGGCTCAAAAGCCTGACTAGCACTGTCCGAACCCTCGGAGGTGCTATGTGATGTGGAAGGCTTTTCCCGGAGTTGATACCTTCCTGGTGGCTTTGATTGGACAGTCGGCAACTCTTGAACTGAGTTGCCCTAGATACTTCCCTAGACGGGGCTTAAAACTGGATTCTGAGGGCTCTACATTTCTCCCTCAGCCGGCTGTATCCTTCTTTGTGATTATCTTTTGGAGGGCGAGGGGTAAAGCACTCTTGCCTCGTCTCCTGGAAGGTTCACCCCTCCCCTTTGAAGTATCACCTCTACCTCGAGATCTGAGCATTTTTCTGTATCAAGAAGCAAAAGGTGTCAGTTGTAATTCAAGTGCAAACATAAGAGAACACACTAGAGAGATAGTGAACAACACAGTGTAAAACATGCTTGTAGGGTAGGGGAGTGCGAAGAAAGTCCGCAGAATTATCAGTGCGGCAGCAGACTGGGCATTGCAGATTGCACAATTTAACCTTGCGGCCGAAAAGTTGGATTTGCGGTCCACACAATTATCAGTGCGAGCGTAGAATTGGATTGTGGTCTGCACAATCGTTATTGAGTCGCAGTTCAGATACCTTGAATATGCCCACTCTCTGATAACAGATAATGGGTTGTTTTGCGGCCGCAATCACTTTTTTGCGATTCACACATTTTCCATTAAGGCCGCACGTGTGAGTCATCAAATTGAGAACTCTATGATAACAGAGAACTAGTTGTTCAGCAGCCACGTGTGAATTTCTGCAGTCCGCACATTTTTCATCGTGGCCGCAGAATCATGCTTGACTAATGTGCCCTAATTTCAACTTCTGCGGACCGCACAATTTCTTGTGCGGCTGCAGATTTCAACACAATTACGATCAGAGTTCTATCAATTTCTGCACAAATTTGATATGGTGGCAATGTATAATCATGAAAACCTATGTACCCATTCCCCATAGAGCAAGTACTAGTTGACCCACTATAGTTTTAACCCCACATGGTTGTATAATTAAATTCTACTGACAAATGGCCTAAAACTAACTAACACGTTGCAAATTAAAATAAAAATTAAAAAATTAATACAAGTAATTAAGGCATACCAGATATGAAATACTGCAATTGAGTGATCACAGATGTTGAATGTGTGTGGCAGATGATTTACTAGACGATTTCAATGTTTTAGACTTGTGAATGCTCAGAGAGGGAAAAACAATGTAACAGTAACCATAGGACTTCTATTTATACCAGACGATTCTGAATGAGGGCCAGAGAGTTGAATGCGGCCGCAAAATTCCTAGTGCAGTCCGAACTCTGTTACCTGGGGAGCAGAAGCCCTTTTCGTTTTTCGGTCCGCAGAATTTGCTGTGCAGCCGCAGAATTTGTTGCGGATCGCAGATTTTGACTTCCGGCCGCAATTTGGTCATTTCTCTAAAAAACCAACTTCAGAGAGTTGGCATTTTTCCCTTTCAATTTGTGCGGTCCTGACGAGCTTAAAACACACTAAAATATGCTCGCTAATCGAATATAGTAAATTATAATATCGTATGCGCAGGGATTGGAGTTAAACAGTATTATCGTAGTTTGTATCTATATTGCTATCCAGGATGATCAACAATGGAGATTTATGTGAATTAAACTATAATTAACTAAGAATCTAGAGCTAATTGACTATTGATAATCGAACAATAGTAAGAAAGGAAGATATTAATGGGGGAAAATCGGGGTTGATTGGATAGGTGCAAGATAATTGTTTGGGATTTAACTCTAGTTAATTCACTTCTAATGTTCAAGTGAGTCTCTCGAATTCACTCAATTATTAGTTCAAACGTTTAGTAGAAACTCCTCTCTCGATTAAGTCTCAACCTCACAATATAAACCAATTTACGCTCGATGAAGATATGCAAGGATTCGTAGTGGATTGGTCTTTAGGAGAACCTCTCTCAATTATCTTCCTAACTAAGTTTAATAAAAAATTCAACTATCCTCTTCCGATTACTAAGAAGAATTACGACTTCAACCAACAAAATATAATGCAACAATATCACAAGTTATGCCTCTTTCGATTACACGAGCAAGTGAATATAGATGCAACAAGTTAAAACATCCAAAACGATTCAATACATAAAAACAAGAGTTAATTATCCACAAACAAGTATCAAGACACCAAATCCATCAATCCCTAAAGAGAAATACTCCATTGATATGGAGTAATTAATCACAAATAAAAAGAAAAACATAAAACGATCCAAACTCTTGTCTTGAATTAGGATTGAATGATGAATTCCTTTTGCTTTCGCTTCTCCACCTTCTTCATAGCCTCCTTAGGTCTTAGATGTGTCAAAATTCAATAAAATAACGTTTTTACATGTATTTATACTAAGTAGGGTCGAGCCCAGACGAAAACATATTTTCATGTGCGAACTGGGATAATAAATCTGTAAAAATTGCATAGGCGCGCTGCATGGGGTGACGCGCCAGGCGGGGTGGTTGTGGGGAAATCCAGAGAGCTTGTAATTTAACAGGAGTAGAGAAATGTGCAGCCGCGGCACCCCAGACGCCGCTCCACGCGCCGCGGCTGTGATAGTTTCTTAGAGTATGGATTTTTCTTGCATTTTAGCTATTCCGACGTGGTTCTCGACTCCCAAATGCGATCCGGCTTAATCTCTTGGGCTTTTACTCAGACTTCAAAGCTTGAAATCACTCGAATTAACTCCATAACATTTAAATAGCTCGGAATCCTCCTATAAGGAATAAAATACACAATAAGTGCAAAACACTAGCGATTAAAGTTCAAACTCTATTAAAGTGCAGTAAATTCGAGTGCAATAAGCGACTAAAACACAAGATTATAGCCTACCATCAACACCTCACACTTAAACCATTGCTCATACTCGAGCAATCAAACTACACTTTATAAAGACATGACCTTTTTCACACAACTCTCATAACTCATTATACCAAGAATATTTAAAATAGATTAAGCACAATAGTGTAACTTCCTTGCCTCAAAATTTGACTCAAAAGTACCATGCATTATTCACAGCTCACTCACTTACTCAACATAGAGGTCAAGCATTGTCTTTCCTTCATGAATCAAGTTCCCTCACAACAATAGAGAGTAGTTCCACACACCATCAAATTTAACAACAATCAAGAACTCAATATAGAAAGAATTCACTCACTCTTAGAAATAACATTCATATTCCACAAAAGATGAACCATAGGCTTGCCCGTAGTGTACTACTCTACTAATTGAGCTCATTCAGTCAAGGATCAAGTAGGACTTTAAATGATTGTAATGTAAGTTGCTGGACGGGTAGGATACATTTAGATATAAAGTGACTACACCTCCCTAAGCACTTTTAATACATACATTTCATTGTTCAAAACCCCACACTTATGTCAAATCCTAACTCCACCTTCACATCAACATACATTAACTCCCACTTCTTTAAGCACAATTACATCAAGAGTTACCACTATCATGGAATATTTTACATAATAATACACTGTTTTTTTCTTTTTCAATTCAAGTGGCTCTTTCTTTTTCAAAACAGTGCACGTTTCTCCTTATTTCATTAGTTCCACTCAAAAGTCAAACCAACCACCCCACACTTCAACTTTTACAAAATTCATACCATATTCAAGTGCTCACGGGAGGTAAATGGTTCAAATAGTTTGGTCAATTCAAACAAATGGGTAAGACTTGTAATATGGTTGCCAAACAAACAGGATTACAGGCTCAAAGGGGTTAACTACAATACATAACAATTAGGTGAGTAAAAGCATATATTTGGCTCAACAAAGAAATGCCTATATCACTTCCAAGACCGAACAAAACTACCATTTCGCTTTGCAAACACACGGGGCAAGTTCTAGACATCAAATGCAATGGACAGAATACACCAATACCTCAAACACACATGGCACATAACTCACTCAAGATCGGACTCACCAAGACACTCAAGTCAAAGTAGTTAAGAAAGATTAAGATCATACAATTTAAGGTACTTATACAAGAGTTAAAAACTGAGTCTAAGCATCACAACTAAAGCACTCACTATTCTCAAGGTATAATAAAGTTAAGAGACATTGTCTTCGATTTAAATCATAGCACAAGGTTTCCTACTATTCTACAAAACCAAAACTAACTACACGTGGTTCAAACAAAACCCTTATGGAAAAGAAACGCGGTACAAAGAAAAACCAAGGGGGAATTAATACACTACCTACAAAAGAAAATCTTTTTTTTCTTTTTCTTTCGACTTTCATCCCTCAAGAAACCTGTCGAATGATATCCATCGTCGGGAAAAATCAAAAATTTTAAAATGTTTATGTTTTTTTCAATTTTTTTATCTATATTTACTACTCAAACTAACAAAAAAAAAAACTAAAACTAATATACATACGTACATACAACATATCTCCCACCCCACACTTTAAGTTGTGGCATGTCCCCGTGACACACAATTAAAAAGTATAAGGTAAAGGAAACTTCCTTGAATTTTCTTGTTTTTCGAGAACTTATGAACCCCACCCTTAGTTCTAAATTCATTCCTCGTTCTCGCTCCTTGGGATTCGTTATGGAGCTCATTAAGCCTAATTTTTTTTGATGATACCTGCAAGACCCGCTCTTTTCTTTCTTTCTTATCCTCATCTTGAGTGGCGAATTGCTCGTTTGTGATGATCCTTAACTTGTTCCTGCATTCTTTCACAGGATCAATCCATACATATTCCTGTAACTCCCCAAAAATAAAATTCACATGATCAAGGTTAGAATAAGAAAACAAAGAAGAACGGTCAAGTGAATATTCCTCTTGTATGTTCAAGACTATTTGTTTCTCATTCTCGTCTACCAAATGTTATAAATGTGGAAAGGTGGATGGGGTGTTGAACTCTTCTTCCGTTGCTTCACACTCAACCACACAATCGTCTCAGTTGAATCAAGAGTCCTCTTGAATAGTGGAAAGCTCTCTCTGTGGATGCTCATCCTCTTGAGTAGGCTCATTCTCGCAGGGTATCTCCTCCATATATTCACCATCACAACGCAATGAGCTTTCTGAAAGTGTACTTATTATTTGACTTGCTTGCATTGTTAGGTTGCTAATGGCTTCATCATGGTGTGTAAATCTCTCTTCCACCTTATTTATGAACTATACACAAGTTCTTCTAAACTATCATTCTCCCCTTGAGGTGGTTGTCTCACTTCGCTTCCATTCCAGTTATAATAAGGGTATTCATCCCAACCGGAGTCAGGATTGTGCCCATATGAATCCTCATACCTGTACAAACTAGAAACAGAATTAGACTGTTCAAAATACGAATCATAGGAAGAATACATACTTGCTTGACAGTCAACCCATAAATGATTTCCATCGCATTTAAAACACATAGCAGACCGCTGATAATATTCAACTGCTAACTTTTCAACCGTTTTATTAGGCTGGTTGTACTCCATCTTCACAGCATTTAGAGTTCAATATTACTGTATCTTCTCCAACTTGTTAGATACTACAAAACAAATCTTGAAAAGAAGTTAACTAATAAAGAAAATAAAATAGAAAAGGAAAAAGAAAAGAAAAAAACTAAAACATAATTCCTGAATTAGCACTACAAACTATTTCAAACACTATTGATAGCTAATCTCCATCAACGACACCAAAATTTGACGAGCTTAACACACACACTAAAATATGCTCGCTAGTCGAACATAGTAAATTATTATATCGTATCCACAGGGATTGGAGTTAAATAGTATTATCGTAGTTTGTATCTATATTGCTATCCAGGATGATCAACAATAGAGATTTATGTGAATTGAACTAAAATAGACTAAGAATCTAGAGCTAATTAACTAATGACAATCGAACAAAAGTAAGCAAGGAAGATATCAATGAGGAAAAAGGGTTGATTGGATAGGTGCAAGATAATTGTCTAGGATTTAACTCTAGTTATTCACTTCTATGTTCAAGTGAGTCTCTCGAATTCACTCAATTATTAGTTCCCACGTTTAGTAGAAACTCCTCTCTCGATTCAGTCTCAACCTTACAATATGAACCAATTTACGTTCGGTGAAGATATGCAAGAATTCATTGTGGATTGGTCTTTAGGAGAACCTCTCTCGATTATCCTCCTAACTAAGTTTAATCAACAATTCAACCAGCCTCTTTCAATTACTAAGAAGAATTAATGACTTCAACCAACAAAATATAATGCAACAATATCACAAGTTATGCCTCTCTCGATATCACGACTGTGGTAGTTTCTCAGAATACAGATTTTTCTTACTTTTCAACTCTCCCGACGTGGTTCTCGACCCTCGAACGCTATCTCGGCTTAATCCCTTGTGTTATTACTCAGACATCAAAGTTCCAAATCACTCAAATTAGCTCCATAACATTTAGATAGCTCGGAATCCTCCTACAAAGCATAAAATACACAATTAGTGCATAACACTAGCGATTAAAGTTCAAACTCTATTAAAGTGCAGTAAATTCGAGTGCAATAAGTGATTAAAACACAAGATTATAGCCTACCATCAGGTCTGCAATGCAATTGTGCAGCCGCAGTTCACCTTTTGCTGGAGCAACAAAAATTGTGCTATCCGCGCAATACACTTGTGGTCCGCACTTCTTTCCACACTTAGCCAATTTTCTGGGCACAGTTCCTATAAAGTACACTCATCCCTGCAACACATTTTAATCCAATTAGCATAAAAATAACACCTATCTACAGAAGAAGAAAAGAAAAGAAAAAGAAACATGGGTTGCCTCCCAAGAAGAGCCTGATTTAACGTCACGACACGACGCAGGAAGGACCCATGAAGTCAATACCCCACACATCAAAGATATCAATCTCCAAAATAGTAGTGAGAGGCATTTCATTCTTCTCCGAGATTCCACCGGCCCGTTGACATTCATCACATCTTTTCACCATACCACTTGCATCTTTGTAAAGAGTGGGCCAATAAAAACCACAACTTAGCACTTTGGCCGCCGTTCTTGCTCAGCCGTGGTGACCACCATAAGGCGAAGAATGGCAAGCCTCAAGAATCTCACTTTTCTCTTCGTTTGGCACATATCTTCTAATTAACCCATCTATGCAAATTCGGAAAAGGTATGGCTCGTCTCAATAATAATCTTGACAATCCCGCGTCTTCCTTTGATTTGAAGAGAACTTATCCGGAATGGTTCCCCACACAAGGAAGTTTGCTAGATCCGCAAACCATGGAACCTCCTTTATTGAGGTAGACAAGAGTTGCTCATCGAGGAAGGAGTCATTGATTTCAAGTCCATCATGCGGCCTCCCCTCCTCCTCCAAACGAGACAAGTGGTCCGCCACTTGATTTTCGCTCCCCTTTCGATCTTGGATGTCAATATCAAACTCTTGCAAAAATAGCACCCATCTCATCAACTGAGCTTTTGAATCTTTCTTGCTCATAAGATAGTCAAGTGCCGTATGATCCATATGAACAATAACCTTTGCACTCGTCAAGTATGGGCGGAACTTCTCAATTGCAAACACAATGGCAAGGAGCTCTTTCTTTGTAACGGTGTAATTGAGTTGGGCATTATTCATGGTCTTACTAGCATAGTAGACCAGATGAAAAATCTTGTAGATGCATTGCCCCAAAATTGCTTCAACCGCTACATCACTAGCATCACACATGAGCTCAAAAGGGATAATCCAATTAGGAGCGGTGATAATGGGAGTGGTTGTCAACTTGAGCTTTGGCAATTCAAAGGCTCTCATACAATCTTCATTGAAGTGAAACTTAGCATCTTTCTCTAAGAGATTGCACAATGGGTTCACCTCTTTTGAAAATCCTTGATGAAACGCTGGTAAAACCCCGCGTGACCTAAGAAAATTCGCACGCCTTTCACCAAAATTGGAGGTGGAAGTTTAGAAATCAACTCAACCTTTTCCTTGTTGACCTCTATGCCATTCTTTTAAATTTTGTGGCCAAGGACAATGCCTTCCTCGACCATGAAATGGCATTTCTCCAAATTTAGCACCAAGTTCGTTTTTTCACATCTTGCCAATACTTTATCCATATTTGCCAAGCAATCATCAAAGGAATCCCCGATCACTGAGAAGTCATCCATGAAGACTTCAAGGTAGTTCTCGACCATATCCGTAAATATTGCCATCATACACCTTTGAAAAGTCGCCGGTGCATTACATAAGCCAAATGGCATCCCCTTGAAAGCGAAAGTACCATAGGGACATGTGAAAGTTGTTTTCTTGTGATATTCCGGCGCAATAAGGATTTTGTTGTAGCTCGACATCCATCTAGAAAGCAATAGAAAGCACGGTTGGCCAACCTATCAATCATTTGGTCAAGGAAGGAAAGTAGGAAATGATCCTTCCTCGTGACTTTGTTAAGCTTGCGATAGTCCATACACACTCTCCACCCGGTCAACGTTCTTGTGGGAATCAACTTATTATTGTTATTGGTGACCACCCTCATGCCCCCCTTCTTTGGGACACATTGCACTAGAGAGTCCACGAACAATCGAAAATGGGGTAGACAACCCGGCATCCAACCACTTGATAATCTCCTTTTTGACCATGTCTTGCATAGCTTCGTTGAGTCTACTTTGATGTTCAATAGATGGTTTGGAATATTCCTCTAAGTTAATATTGTGCATGCAAAATGCGGGGGCTTATTCCCCGAATATCCGCCAAAGTCCACCCAATAGCCTTATTCCTCTTGTGGAGCACCACCAATGTGGAGTCAACCTGCACGTTAGTCAAACAAGAGGAAAGAATAACCGGTAGAGTAGAACAAGGGCCAATAAATTCATACCTAAGATGTGGAGGCAATGGCTTCAACTCCATGGTAGGAGGCTCTTCAATTGAAGGCTTTGTAGGAGGGGTTTTCCTATTCTCAAGATCCAAGGAAGTTTCTAGGGTGCATAGTTGTACGACCCATTCCTTGCAAATAATTCACACATTCCATGAAGCCATCCATCTCGTCATCATCAAAGTTGAGCAAAACGGCCTCCAATATATCACCCACATTGATCGTGGCACTTATATCATCAATAATCACATCGGTCACCAAGTCTATGAAAGAGCACACTTCATTGCTATCTGGTTGCTGCATAGATTTACACAAGTGAAATACCACCGTTTCATCACCCACCCGGAAAGTGAGTTCTTCGGCTTCCACATCAACAAGAGCCTTCCCCGTAGCGAGGAAAGGTCTTCCAAGAATGATCGGTACGTCATAGTCCACTTCACAATCAAGAATAACAAAATCCGTAGGAAAAATGAACTTATCAACACAAAAAAATACATCTTCAATCACTCCCAACAGTTTCTTCATTGTACGATCGACCATTTGTAATCTCGTAGATGTGGGTCTTGGTTGCCCAATTCCCAAAGTCTTGAAAACCGAATAGGGCATCAAATTGATACTTTCCCCAAGATCAAAAAGAGCTTTATCAAACTCGGCACTTCCAATGGTACAAGTAATTGTGAAAGCACCAAGATCTTCTAATTTTGGAGCCATTGAATGCACAATTGCACTCACTTGATATGTGACTTTGATAGTTTCAAAATTCATCGACCGCTTCTTTGTCACCAAATCCTTCATAAACTTTGCATAATCGGGCATTTGCTCCAAGGCTTCAACTAATGGAACATTTATTGAGAGTCTCTTCATCATGTCAATGAACTTTTTGAATTGATTCTCGCCATTTTGTTTGGTAAGCCTTTGAGGATATGGAGGAGGTGGCTTAGCGTCACGACCCGAATCCCAAACCCGGTCGTGATGGCGCCTCTCGTGAAGACAAGGCCAGCCAATTCGAACCATAACTCATTTTAAGCAATAAATTTAACAAGAGAACAACACAACACAGTTTAAAAGCAGTCATTTACGGAAAAAAAAACATAGTGAACCATCCCAACAACAGCCCGAAACTGGGGTGTCATAAAGTCATGAGCAACTAATGAAATCCTAATAACAAGATTAATATTACAATATATCTGGCACAATTGTTTGAAGAAAGTGGAAATAACAATTTAAAGAGATACGGGGCTGCGGACGCCAACAGCTACCTCGTAGTCTCTGAGTCACCGCTCTGACAGTCGTAGTCAATGCCTCGGAGCGGAATCAATAACGTCTGAATCTGCACACATGGTGCAGGGAGTAATGTGAGTACTTCCAACTCAGTGAGTAGCACATATAAATATTGACTGAAAGTAAGAAAACACGTAAAGCACAAGGAAATGCATAATGAAGCAGTAAATCATTATTTGAAAATAGTAAAAAGTAAGAAAACATTTAAAAATCTTCCCAGCTCTGGTTACCAGTTGCCATTGTTACCAACTGTAACCTACAGTTGTCATTGTTACCAACTGTAATATTCCTGGGCTCAGTATCAATCTCACAGCTCTGGTTACCAGTTGCCATTGTTACCAATTATCAGCTCTGGTGATAAAAATCCCCGGAGGGTTCAAACAATTGGCACGAAGCCCAAATATGGCAATCAGCCCAAAACATGATGATATCAAATAGGTTTCAATCAATATGTAGTAAAAATCCTCAATCGGGACGGACCAAGTCACAATCCCCAGTAGTAAACGACCCCACACTCATCATCGAGCGTGTGACTCACTTCAATTTAGCACTACGATGTGCAAATCCGGAGTTTCGAACTCTCAAGACATCATTTACAATCACTACTCACCTCGAACCGGCTAAATTTCTAGCCCACGACGCCTTTGCCCTTCGAATTGGCCTCCACGTGCGTCAAATCTATCCAAATTCAGAACAATTACGTCACAATATGTTGAGGGAACAAATCCCACTCGAAAACAATCAATAAATACTAAGAAACCCCAAAATTAGCAAAACCCGAGCCCTAGGCCCACTTTTTCGAAATTCAGTAATTTTTCACCTCAACGGGTTCCTTATCTTCCCACGAGTTCAACCATACAAGATTTATCGAAGTCCGACATCGGTTCGACCTCCAAGTCTTAAAATCTAAACTTAAGGTTTTTTGCCACAATTTTCCCAACTTAATCACAATTACAAGCTAGAATAGCAGTAGGTTTGGGTAATTTTGACGAAGATTAAGTCAAGAACACTTACCCTGATGTTTTCCCTTGGAAATCTTTCAAGAATTGCCTCAACACTTGCTTCAACCCGAGCTCTATAGCTCCAATGATGTTCAAGATGGTCAAAACTCCTCCTCTTGAGAATTTGTCCAAGAAAATGTCCTTTGGATATGATTTTAAGGTTGATTTGCTGTGGTTCTATGGTGTTTGGAGGTGTTTCTCTTGTGGGTAACGGAAAATGGTTTTGCATGGCAAATGGGCACTAATTTCTATTTATAAAGGGGTCAAAAATCAGGACAAAAACACCCCTGTCCGGCCTTATATGCGATCGCATATCTGTCGCAGAACAGATATGCGGTTCGCATATTTGACGTGGCCACCGCAAAAGTGGCCCTAGCCTTTACCGCAATTTCAACATGAAGCATGGTTTGCGGTCCGCATTTCAGGTATGCGGTCCGCATTTCGACCGCATTCTTGACGTAGATTTTTGTCCAAAAATTCTGTCCCGGTATGCGGTATCAACATGCTGAAATGCGGTCTGCATTTCAGAAATGCGACCGCATTTCTGACCGCATTTTTGGCATTACATTTTGTTCAGTTTTCTGTCTCAATTGCGGTCTCGATGTCAGATATGCGGTCCGCATGTTAGATATGCGGTCCGCATTTCCTACCGCATTTCTGACATGAACTTTGCCCAGGAACCTGCCTGGGTTTGCGATCTCCTGGAGAGAAATGCGGTCCGCATTTGAGAAATGCGACCGCATTCTCGACACCTGGTTTTCTGCAACTTTCTTTTCCAACGATGAATTAGTCCGTTTAACCACCCAAAACTCACCCGAAGCCTCTGGAATCTCAACCAAACACGCCAAAATACTCCATAACATCATTCAAACTTGTTCCAACCTTCGGAACGCTCAAACAACCTCTCAACGTCCAATTCGAGTCGGATTCAAGCCTAAGGATTTCAAAATCCTCTAAATCGCTCTGTTGCCCTAAACCCAACCAAACCTTGTCCGAATGACGCGAAATTTTGCACGCAAGTCCTAAATCACATATCGAAGCTACAACAACTTTTGAAATCCCATTCCGACCCTCGGATCAAAATCTCGCCTAACACCTAGAAATTGCCAAAATGCTAACTTCGCCAATTCAACTCTAATTCTACACCGGACCTCCAAAACTAATTTCGATCCCACTCCTAAGTCATAAATCATCTCCCGAAACTAACCTAACCATGGGAACTCACATCCGAGCCCTCTAACCCAGAAGTTAACATCCGGTTGACTTTCCGGTTTAAACCTTCTTGAAGGAGACTAAGTGGACCAAGTCCACCCCGCACTCAACTACTCGACTTGGTCACGTTAAACACAGATAACGAAACATAATGAGACAGAAAATGGGGAAGACGGAGCAGCAACCCACGAGACGACTGGCCGGGTCGTCACATTCTCCCCCTCTTAAACAAACGTTCGTCCTCGAACGGGTCAAGAAACATACCTGAAGTCTCGAATAGGTGAGGGTATCTGCTCTGCATTTCCTGCTCGGTTTCCCAGGTAGCCTTCTCCACGGACCGACCTCTCCATTGAAATTTTACCGAAGCTATCTCCTTGGACCTCAAATTCCAAAACTGACGATCCAAAATCGCCACTGGCTCCACCTCATAGGTCAAATTATCATCCAACCGAATCGTGCTGAAGTCCAAAATATGAGACGGGTCTCCAATATACTTCCGGAGCATAGAAACATGAAATACTGGGTGAACACTCGACAGACTGGGTGGCAAAGCAAGCTCATAAGCCACCTCGCCGATTCTCCGAAGTACTTCAAACGGCTCAATGAACCAAGGACTTAATTTCCC
This sequence comes from Nicotiana obtusifolia, assembly GCA_002018475.1. Lineage (NCBI taxonomy): Eukaryota > Viridiplantae > Streptophyta > Magnoliopsida > Solanales > Solanaceae > Nicotiana > Nicotiana obtusifolia. Next base: position 299 of record MCJB01000285.1, on the reverse strand, counting down.
TTTCTTCCTGAATCTCATAACACCTTTCATGGGCGAAACCTTCAGCAAGACCTTCTCGCCAACCATGTATGACACATCTCGAACCTTCCTATCGGCATAACTCTTTTTCCTCGATTGTGCTGTACGGAGCCTCTCCTGTATTGTTTTCACCTTCTCTAGAGCATCCTGAACCAAGTCAGTCCCCAATAGCCTAGCTTCGCCGGGCTCGAACAAACCAACTGGAGATCTACACCGCCTCCCATACAGAGCCTCATACGGAGCCATCTGAATACTTGACTGGTAGCTGTTGTTATAAGCGA
>MCJB01000284.1:3729-39246 GCA_002018475.1 Nicotiana obtusifolia | reverse complement strand
AGCGGGTGTCAAAGGCATGCACCGATCATCCACCAGCCTGAAGAAACACTACATTCAGTCATATCGCCATGGCCGTTTATGAAGTGTGGGATGGACATTGTAGGTCCCCTCCATCAAGCACCAGGTAAAGCTCAATTTATCCTTTTTATGACTGACTATTTTTCTAAGTGGGTGGAAGCACAGGCTTACGAGAAGGTCAGAGAAAAAGAGGTAATCGACTTCATATGGGACCACATTGTCTGCCGATTCGGGATGCCTTCAGAAATCGTATGCGACAACGGAAAGCAATTCGTAGGCAGCAAAATAACCAAGTTCTTCAAAGACAATAAAATCAAGAGGATATTGTCAACCCCATATCACCCTAGTGGCAATGGCCAAGCAGAATCGACCAACAAGACCATAATCCAAAACCTGAAGAAAAGGCTAGTCAATGCTAAAGGAAAATGGAGGGAAATGCTACCCGAAGTCTTATGGGCATACCGAACAACCGAAAGAACTAGTACCGGAGCCACCCCGTTTTCCCTAGTATATGACACCGAAGCGTTGATACCGGTCGAGGTAGGTGAACCAAGCATCAGGTTTCAACACGCAACCGAAGAGTCCAACCGGGAGGCTATGAATGTTAGCCTGGAACTCTTAGATGAAAGAAGAGGAGCCGCTCTAGTCCGAATAGCAGCGCAGAAACAAAGAATCGAGAGGTACTATAATCGGAGAGCTCGTCTCCGATACTTCAGTGCGGGGGACCTGGTACTTAGGAGAATCACACCCAATACTCGGGATCCCAACGAAGGAAAGTTAGGACCGAACTGGGAAGGTCCTTATGTTGTAGTGAAGGTCACCGGGAAGGGATCTTACAAGCTCGGACTATGGATGGTAAGTCGCTGCCGAATAATTGGAATGTGGGCCACTTGAAGCGATACTATTGTTAAGGTAACTTACTTCGCCCTTTTACTTTATTTTTATTTTGTTTATCGGCACTAACACATGCAGGATAGGTCGATATCAAGCAAGCCAGCACAAGGTATTAGGACTGAAAACATGCGTTGCACTCTTTTTCCCTTCGACCGGTTTTGTCCCAAATTGGGTTTTACGGCAAGGTTTTTAATGAGGCAACCGTATGTCGTGCTAACATAGATCAACCATCCAACGAAAATTACAAGTCTTATGTTAAACTCTAAGTGATGTTTCGTCTATTCACTCCGATTTCGAGGGGGCTATATAAAGATCGCTAGGAATTATTGTAAGGGTCAAATGGTCAGAAGAGCCATACCCGAGTAGATCAATCTAATCCCCCTTTGTCAAATGAAGATGTATAAGCACAAGAATATTAACGAAGTCATTTGGCACCAACATCGTATTCTTGAGCCCAAGGGCTTTTTCAATTATCTTCGCATTATCAATAATTGACATTGGCAAAAGACGCACATTGAAACTGGTGGGGGATAAGACCTAACAAGGCAAACCTCGAAACCGGCTAATCAGGCCAAGGCCTTGTTAAGTTAAAAAAAACGCGAAGGGAATTAAGACCGATCTAGGCTTTCCCAGTTTACGGTCAAGGCCAAATTAAATTAAGAACTTAGAACTGACCGAAGTTTACAAGGGCAAGACTTCGACTATCCGAAACAAGGTTAAGGCCGAATCGGATTGATAGGGGTCTAACTTTTGCTAAGGCATGGCCCCGATTAGCGTACCAAAAAGCATAGCTTAATAGTCGGAAGCAGAGCAAATAAAGCTCGTTTAAGCCGTTCTGAATTTGCTATGAGGCTAAGGCCGAACTAGATATTAACCGATTCAGTCGGTCGCAACTTATAATCCTAGCTAAGGCGGGATATGACGAGGCATGAAAGTCAAGGAACAGATTCGAAATATAATAAAAGATGTTTTTACATAAGACGAAAATTTTACATATCCGGGCTACAAAATATCAATACAACGTCAATCCGAGCCATCTTCATCTTCCTCAGGAAAGGTTTGTTTCCTTATTTCAGCTTCAATCTTTGCTGCCTCAGCAATATCGGAAGACAGATCGAGACCACGCGCCTGAAGCTCCTCAAGAACGGAAAGGCGAGTTTGGAATTGAGTGTACTTAACCAACGCCTTCGATTGCTCTTGAGCGACCTCGGCATCGGCTCTGTACTGAGCTATCAAGTCTTCAGCATTGGCCTTGGTGGTGGCAATCTCCGATTTTGCTTCCTGTAGCTGGTTGGTCAGAACCACCCGATCTTGGGTAAGTGACTCAACTTGGAGCCATTGGGATTCATTGTCCTTGATCAGAGCTCCGATTCTCTCCTGCGCCTCCGAGGCTTGTTCTTTTAATCGAGCTTGGAGAGCCTCTTTCTCCGCACTTAAAGTCTCGACCATGGCTCTCCACCCACTTTGTTTCAGCTTTGGCCTCGTTCAGTTCAAATCGGAGTCGGTCCAACCAGTTAGTCATTTTCCCCAGTTGGTCAACACTAGTGGTATGCTCTCTCCTTACAAAATTAAGCTCGGCCCTGAGACTCGACATCTAACTTTCGATCCGCTGACGTTGAACCTTTTCTTGTGCCATTCCTTCTTTGATTCGAAGGACATTTCATGATAAAGCACCGAAGACTGTGGGAAATTTGAATTAAAAATTGTCAGTACGGACTTGGAATCAAAACATTGAGCATAGTTTTAAACAAACAAGAAAGCGTACCCTGTTCGATGCCTGTTGAGCTTCATTTAACAAGCAAGCCCAATCCACGGCATTCATTGCTGCTTGGTCTTCTTCAGTCACCAAGCAGTGGAGATAACTAGATACGCCTACCGGCGCACCTAGTGCTCGGACATCCTCGGGGACGATGAAGGTTATCACCCTCCTCCGATCAGGGTTCGAGCTCGGAGCGGGGAATTTATCGATCAATTTGATACCAGCCGACACCCCACTCGTCTCGACTGGGGGACTTCTTCTAGGGACTTCGAGGCCGAAGGTATCAGCCGACGACACCCCGTCAAAAAATTCTTCAAAGCTCCCAGCTGTGACCGGCACCTTGCTCGGTGTGTGCATCCTTGCATCTTGGGCATCATTCAGAGGTGTCTCTGAAAAGGAAGGTGAATGCACCATCTCCGGAATGTCTGAGGACCTTTGTGTCGCCGCTCTTGTGTCAGCCCGGCTCCCGGTCCCTGCTCCCGCTTCGATGTTCTCTTCTTGGGAAGCGCAGGTCTCCTCCACACTCGGCTTGGGGACTGCCCCAGGGGACTTGTCATTTAAGGTTTCAGGGCTCTTTTCCCCCTCGAAACCGTCGCTCAGTTGAATGGAAGGGTCGGTAACTTTGACTTTACGAGCCCTCATCTTTTTCTTGCCCTTTTTCTTCTCGGGCTCAGCTTTACAGGGAGCCTCTTTCCTCTTCTTTCCTCCCTCTTTCCCCGATACGGAAAGGGGATGAGGAACTGCCCCACCAGTGGGTGCCGACCTCAACTCGGCATCCTTCGAGAGACCTGCAAAATGGATTTTCAAAAGGCTAAGTGTTGGTATCGATTGTCTTGGAATATATGAACGTTACTGAAGCTCACCATGATTCTTGGCCTCCCAAAGGCCCTTCGATATCTCTCTCCAGGCCTGTTCAGAATAGGACCTTTGGGCCACGACCTTCCTGACCCACTCCTCTAAGTGCTGGATCGCGGCCGGTGCCTGGGAAATGGCTGTGCATCACAATACGTCGGTTAAACATCGGAAGAAAATAATAAGAGATCTTAAATGAAGAGACGCCTACGTTTCATGTTCCACTTTTCATGGAACGACATATTATCGATAGGGATCAGATCGGAGGTCTTGATTCGAACAAATCGACTCATCCAACCCCGGTCCCTATCTTCATCAATGCTCGAGAACGCTGCCTTGCTAGCCTGTCGAGCAAGTTTTATCAGCCCCCCTCGGAACATTCGGGGACTGTATAATCGGAGTAAATGATCGATGGTGAAAGGGTGCCCCCCTTCGACCTTACCCATGAAAAACGAAAGAGGTAAATTATACGCCACACAGAGGGATGAACTTGACCTAGGGTAACATTATATCTCCTACAAAATTCAGCGATTATAGGGTCTATGGGACCTAATGTGAATGGATAGGTATATACACTTAAATATCCCTCCACATGGGTGGTAATAGCTTCATTCGGGGAAGGGATTACCACATCTTTATCGGTCCAATGGCATTCAGCCTTCACCCTTTCAAGATGTATTTGAGTGATCGAGCTAATGTACTGCGAGACTGGTTCGCCTCGGCCAGGCACCGGGGAAGGCTTCTCGACTTTGAAGTCGGAGCCTATGAAGCACCATACTGGTATAAAGGCCTTTAATGGAGGTTCCATGGAGGGTTCCTCAGTATGGACGGGCTCAGCCTCTTCAAGAGACTGAGCAGGGGAAGATTGTTGTTTCTGGGGAACTGATTTAGAAGTTTTGGCCATGACGATTGAAGTAGCAGAAGCAAGAAGCAAAGGAGAAGAGAGGTTTTTCTGGTGAAGAAGACTAGAAGAAACAAATTTTTTAGCAACATGAAAGTAAAGAAATAAACTCAAAGAAGGGAGGAAGCATTTATACTTTCCCAAAAAGCGGCGGTACAGAACACGAGGTGAATAAACATTAAATGCACGCATTAAATGCGCGCAGAAGATACAAGGCTCTGCAGACGAGACAGGTAATGATTTCTTGTGTCAATGGTCATGTGCGTCACGGCACTGCCATCACACAAAGGGTCCTTTTAGGGTTGAACGATTTGATGACTCTGACTTCGTGGCACGCTTAATGGAGATATTGATTACTTAGCCGAAGAGCTCGAAGAATGACGATTCATATCGTTTTTTGTCCTTACTCTCCAATAAACGAGGGGACTATTTGTATTGGATCGAATACAATCGATTGCTCGAGAAGAGTCGAGCCCGAACACAATTCAAGACCGGGTTGCCTCGATCCGAGGTCAGCAAGTCGAGCATGAAATTGGAGCAACCGAAACGGGATGACCGACATTGACCGACGAAAGCACATCTCGTAACAAAAGATCAGTTTCGACCGGATATTTCGTGGATTCCTGATATCTCGGCGGGAGCGAATATCTCAACCGTCGTAGACGTTAAGCCACTATTTTAGGGATATTCCATCCCGTAATTGAAGGGATTTTATCTTGTAATTAGGGTTTTACCATATTGAGGAGTCTTTCTTTTACCTATAAGAAGGGTATCTACCTTCATTGTAAAAAAAGACATACAAGAGAAAATACTAAGAACTGTTACTGTTTATCGAATTTTGTCCTCTTTATTGTATTTCGTCGTTAGCTACTCAATTACTGTGGTTTAGTTATTCCTTTCTATTTATTATATTCCAATTATTTGCCATTATATTTTACGTTGTATCAAATTGATTCACACATCCTTAACACTACGAACAAATTCAATTGTTACTCGGATTTAATGGTAAACACATGCAACTCAATAACAACTCAAAACAACCATAACCCAGTCCATTATCAGTAATTAACTTGAAATCATGGCTTCCAATCACCATCCCATGAGTTCTTACATGCATAGAATGGAATACCATGAATTCCCAAGAGAAAGAATGCATGAAAGGGAGTAGTAACTTACCTTGCATGTTGGATATCTTAGCCCTCTCCCTTAGTTCTTCAACTTCTAGGTCATACTCTCAATTAGGGCTTGAAAGAGGGGAAAATCAGCTAGGGCTTTTCCTTTAATCCTTCAATCTTCAGATTTCTCTCCCTAATTAGAACTTGAAAGAAGGAGAAATTGGTTAAAGTTTGTGTGGGACTTTGAGAAGGGGTCGCAAGTGGTTCTTCTTGGCTTTGAGATTTCAGAAAATGGACAAAGAACTGGTCTAGGCCCCTTTTATAGGTCAGTCAATAAGTGATACACGTGTCTGATGCTTTCACATCTGCGACCGTATTTTCATCGCAGAACCAACATGCGGTTCGCATTTTGGATGCGAAACTCAGCCCAGAAAATCTGTCTCATTATGCAATGAAGGAGGTCATTTTGCGGTCCGCATTTCCAGTATGCGGTCGCATACTGACCGCATTCCTGACACAGGTTTCTGCGAAAAAATCTGTCTCAGTTTGCGATACATTATGTGTAATATGCGGTCCGCATTCATAAATGCGATCGCACTTATGACCGCATTTCTGGCACTGGTTTCTGTCCAGAAATCTGTCTTGGTCTGCGATTTCAGTGTAAGGAATGCGGCTCGCATGTGGGTTTTGCAACCGCATTCCCATCTTGGCGAAGCCTTTTGATCTTTTCTTTACTTTCTGAACTATTTTCCGGTTCTAGGCTCTATACATATTGACTATCTTACAGCTCAATCTAGCATACAAAATTACGGGTAGTAGCACTCTCCCCCCCTTAGAAACATTCTTCCTCGAATGTAAAGGTTCACGGGGATTTTACTTAATGTACGGTCTTACAAGAGTATGCAACTTATGGACAGGTATATTACCAGCATATTATCATTTTGCATTAAGATAGAGCATTCTGAAGTTATTGCTTACCTCGTAAAGACGTTTCTCCTTTCAATGCATTCTGCGTTCCCTCGGTACCCTCGTTATCTCCATTCTGGAACAGGTAAGGGTATTTAGACTTCATCTCTTCCTCTGCTTCCCATGTCATTTCTTCCGTATGTTTGTTCCTCCACAATACCTTAACGGAAGCTACATCCTTTGTTCTTAGCTTACGGACTTGTTGGTCTAGTATAGCCACGGGTACTTCTCCATAAGATAGGTCCTCTGTAACCTGCACATCTTTGATGGGGACGACCCGAGAGGGATCTCCGATACATTTCCTTATCATAGATACATGGAATACCGGATGGAAAAACTCCAATTCGGATGGCAATTCTAACTCACAAGCCACACGTCCAACTTGTCGAATAACTTTGTACGGACCGATATACCTTGGACTCAGCTTACCTTTCTTCCCGAAGCACATGACACCCTTCATTGGTGAGATTCTGAAGAATACCGAATCACCAACTTCAAACTCCAGATCACGGCGTCGGCATCAGAATAGGACTTTTGCCTTCTTTGCGTCGTCCTCAATCGTTCCTGTATCAGCTTCACCTTTTCGATGGCTTGGTGGACCAGATCTTGTCCATACAACTCAGTTTCGCTGACTTCGAACCATCCAACTGGTGATCTACATTTCCTCCCGTACAGTGCCTCGTATGGGGCTATCTTAATACTGGAATGGTAGCTGTTATTGTAGGCGAATTCAATGAGTGGAAGATGGTCATCCCAATTTCCCTTGAAATCTAAAACACATGCTCGTAGCATATCTTCTAGTGTGTGAATAGTACATTCAGCATGTCCGTCAGTCTGCAGATAAAAAGCCGTGCTGAGATTCACCTGTGTGCCTAAACCTTTCTGAAAAGACCTCCAAAAGTTAGCTGTAAATTGAGCTCCTCGGTCTGATATAATAGACACTGGCACACCATGAAGTCTAACAATCTCCTTGATATACAGCTTCGCATAGTCTTCAGCTGTGTAGGTTGTCTTAACTGGCAGAAAATGGGCACATTTTGTAAGTCGATCAACTATCACCCAGATGGAGTCAAATTTATGATAAGAGCGACGTAATCCAATAATGAAGTCCATATTGATCACCTTCCATTTCCAGGTTGGAATTTCTATATTCTGAAGCAATCCACCAGGATTCTGATGTTCTATCTTTACCTGTTGACAATTGGGACACTGGGCTACAAATTCTGCAATAGACTTCTTCATACTATCCCACCAATATTGCTCCTTGACATCGTGATACATCTTTGTCAAGCCGGGATGGATGGAGTATCGACATTGATGAATTCCTTCATAATCTTCTCTCGCAACCCTGCCACATTAGGCACACATAATCGGCCCTGGTACCTCAGTGTTCCATCTCCTCCGATCTCAAAAGCTGAAATTTTACCCTGCTGAATGCCCTCTCTCAATCGTACCAAGGTGGAATCTTCATATTGCCGTGCTTTTACCTCCGCTACCAGAGATGATTCTGATGTACTATGTACAATAACACCTCTGTCCTCAGAGTCTAATAATTTGATTCTCATATTGGCTAGCTGATGAAGCTCTTTAGTCAACCCCCATTTACCTACTTCAATGTGCACTAAGCTTCCCATTGACTTACGGCTGAGAGCGTCTGCCACAACATTGGCTTTACCGGGATGATACAGTATCTCGACGTCGTAGTCTTTCAGCAACTCGAGCCAACGTCGCTGTCTCAAATTCAACTCCTTCTGACTGAAGAGGTATTGCAAACTCTTGTGATCTGTGTAGATGTCAACATGGACACCGTACAAGTAGTGCCGCCATATCTTCAAGGCATATATTACTGCAGCCAATTCCAAATCATGGGTTGGAATTCTTTTCATGCTTCTTCAATTGTCTTGAGGCATAAGCAATTACCTTCCCATGTTGCATCAATACGCATCCCAAACCTACACCTAAAGCATCACAATATACCACGTACCCTTCTATTCCCTCTGGAAGATTAAGCACTGGCGCGGAGATCAACCGATTCTTTAGCTCCTGGAACCTACATTCACAAGCGTCGGACCATTGGAACTTGGTAGCTTTCTGCGTTAACTTAGTCAACGGTGCCGATATAGAGGAAAACCCTTCTACAAACCTTTTATAATATCCTGCTAGCCCTAGAAAGCTGCGAACCTCTGACGGTGTTGTGGGTCTTGACCAACTCTTCACTGCATCGATCTTCTGAGTGTCGACACTAATACCCTCGCCAGATATCACATGGCCTAGGAAATGCTACTGAGTTCAGCCAGAATTCACATTTCGAGAGCTTCGCATATAACTTGCAATCCCGAAGGGTCTGTAATACTATCTGCAAGTGGCCCGTATGTTCTGTCTCTGAACGGGAATACACTAGAATATCATCAATGAACACAATCACAAACACATCAAGATAAGGCCTGAATATGGTATTCATGAGATCCATAAAAGTTGCCGGGGCATTTGTTAGCCCGAAAGACATTATCAAGAACTCAAAATGCCCATATCTTGTCGGAAAAGTTATTTTTGGAATATCCTTCTCCTTGACCCTCACATGAAAATACCCGAAACGCAGATCAATCTTGGAAAAATATTTGGCACACTGAAGTTGGTCGAACAGGTCGTCAATCCTTGGAAGTGGATATTTATTCTTTATAGTAACCTTATTCAACTGTCGATAGTCGATACACATCCTCAACGACCCGTCTTTCTTCCGCACAAACAAGACTGGCGCACCCCAAGGTGAAGTGATAGGCCTAATAAAGCCCTTATCCAGCAAATCTTTTAATTGCAACTTCAACTCTCGAAATTCTGCTGGGGCCATTCTGTATGGATGGATAGAGATCGGTTGAGTATCAGGCAACACATCAATGCCGAACTCAATCTCTCTTTCAGGAGGAAGACCTGGGAGTTCATCCGGAAAAACATCCGAAAATTCACTGACCACGGGGATTGATTGTAGAGTAGGTGACTTCGCCTCCACATCCGTCACACGAACGAGATGATAGATGTAACCCTTTGAGATCATCTTCCTTTCCTTAAGATAGGAAATAAACCTACCTTTCGGCGTAGCAATGTTCCCCTTCCATTCAAGGATGGGTTCACCAGGAAATTGAAATCTAACCGTCTTCGTACGACACTCAACATTTGCATAGCATGAGGCCGACCAGTCCATTCCCATTATTACATCAAAATCTACCATTTCTAACTCAAACAAATCTACCGAGGGTTGACGCCTACAAATCGTCACAGTGCACCCTCTATATACCCTCCTAACAACCACAGAGTCTCCTATTGGAGTAGATACCGCAAATGGTTTGCTTACTAATTCAGGTTCAACGTCAAACTTATCAGCCACAAGGGGTGTAACATATGATAATGTAGATCCGGGATCAATCAACGCATATACATCATAAGAAAGCACTGATTATATACCTGTAACAATATCCGGAGATGACTCAAGATCCTGTCGACCTGCTAGAGCATATATTCGATTCTGAATACCACTCGAACTCGGCACTGCACCTCTACCTCTACCACGACCTGCTGGCTGCTGAAAACCCCATGCTGGAGGTCGAATTGATGAGGAAGTACCAGACACAGATCCAGTCGGATGAGCCATACCACCACCTCCTCTGTTAGGACAATCCCGCATCATATGACCAGGCTGTCCGCAAGAATAACATGCATCAGAACCTAGACGCCACGGTCCAAAGTGGGCCTTGCCGCACTGATCACAACGAGGTATTGGGGACCTCGTCTGACTATTATCCCTGTGATGTTGCGAGCGCGAGTCCCGCGAACTCTGACCTGGACCCGAATAGGTAAGTCGGTCATATCGAGGTCTCTGAGACTATGGAGGGGCACTAGCCACTGGTGGTGCCGAACTCCTCGAAAACTGGGGCCTGACACTACTTCTAAAGTCACCAGAATACCCTGCAAATCTCGTCCTCTTATGCTGGCCCCTATCCTGCTCCCTGTCTACTCTTTGCTGGCGCTTACGATCCTCTAATGTCTGGGCATAGGCCTGAATACGAGAAATATCCATTCCCTCTATCAAGGATGCTGTCGTGCACTCATTTATCAGATGTGGTCCCAATCCATTCATGAACAAATGAACCCTATCACTCATCTCGGCCACCATATGGGGAGCATACCTTGCTAAGGAGTCAAACTGCACACTGTACTCTCGCACACTCATGTTACCTTGTCTAAGGTTCAAGAATTTATCAGCTCTGGCTCGTCGTACCTCAACTGGTAAATAGTGACGAAGAAATGCCTCAGAAAATTCCTTCCACACAGATGGGGAAGCATTCGAACCCCTGGATTTTTCCCAACTATCATACCAAAAAACTACTAAATCCCGTAACCGATAAGAGGCCAACTCTACTGCCTCCGTATCACTAGCATGCATAACCCGCAGTGTGTGATGAATCTGATTAATAAAAGTATGCGGGTCCTCCTTAGGGTCTGATCCGGTAAACACTGGAGGATCTAGATTAATAAAATCATGAACTCTGGCACTAACCGGTCTATCAGTAGCGCCGGTATTCTGCCTCTGAGACTGAGAAGCTACCAAGCTCGTCAACAACTGTACCGCAGTTTGCAAATCCTGTTCTGTAGCACCATATAGAGGGACTAGAGATGCTGAGTGGCTTCTAATGTCCTCTGGGAAGGCGGAGTAGATGAGGTCCGAGATGGCATCTCACTCTGAGGCTCAACTTGGCCTTCTCTAGCTTGAGGCACCTGACTGGTACCCACTCCCGCTTCTGTGCCAAGCCGTCTACCACTTGTTTGCTTCCTAGTCGAAGTCATCGCTATAGGTAAACAAGGTGAATGTTAGGGACGAACACTTACGACTCAGCTCTACGCACGGTCTAGATTTAGGAAGAAGGTAACAATCCTAAATGTCAGGCAGCCTCCTAATTATAAATGTGGCGCGCTACACATCCATAATCAAGACTCCACTAGACACGGCTCGTAGACAATCCCTAGGACATGACCTGCTCTAATACCAAGTTTTGTCACGACCCAAACTGGAGGGCCGCGACTGGCACCCGGACCTTACCTGCCGGGTGTCGGCATACATCTCATCAAACTTTCCCTATTATCTTATAAGGCCGACGAGGCTAGCATAAATGGCAAACAATAATCATAATCCATTCAAACTTTCCGATAATGACATATTCATACATATCAGCAGAACTACCATATAATGACATGAACATACATATATACAATACACCATGGCCGACACGGCCGTCATACAAAACTATACAATAAAAAGATACATTTGCCGGCAAGGCAATTCCAACTGTACGTAAGCCAACCCACTGTCTAATGTCTATGAGCCTCTACAAGAAGACAAACAATGCAACCTATGTCGGAACAGGGCCCCGACATGCCCATACTGCCTATAACAAAATGCATACCAAGACTACAGCAAGTCCGAAGGATGGATCTCGCCAATATCCGCCGAACTGGACAGCCTACTGTAGTGGGGAGCCTTGTCTATCTGTCTGTCTGGACCTGCAACACGACATACAGTGTCCACAAATAAAAGGACGTCAGTACGAATAATGTACTGAGTATGTAAGACAGGAACATAATATAAGAACAGCAATATGCGTCAGGATAAGAAACATACAACCTGTACCATCTGAATGCCTCTGAGGGTGACTAACCATGGCATACCTGATGTGCATATGCATATCCATACATATCTATGTGTGTGTGTATATATATATATATATATATATATATATATATATATATATATATATATATCCTTTTCAAAATAATCATATATAGTCGCCTCTGTGGGCCTTATCATCATCATATCATACCTGGCCGTAATAGGCTCGGTAAAAACGTACCCGACCACGTGGGGCTCGATAAAACCCAACTGATCAGTGGTTGCACAATAGGTGCCGTACCTGGCCGACTATAGCGCGGCTCGGTAGAGTAAAATAGATACATATATATAATGCATGCTTGACTTATGATACGTTCTAAGCCTTTTGAAGTGACGTAAGGTCGAAGGAATAATACACATCAATCCTCCCATAAGAAGGGAAACAATATAAGCACTCCTACCTTCTAAGAGTAGAGTATCTTTGGGGGCTCGTTCATTCTATTGTATACAATTAGAGTCGTGCAAAAGAAAGAAAGGGACGGCCTCACATACCTGGTATTCTCTGCGCCAATTTCAAGCTACGCACTGTAACAATTCCTTAGTCTACAATAAAAGAAATGATTCTATCGTTATCCTCCAATCGTTATAGTTATTATCAACCACAATTCTAAACTTATATGGTGTTTCTCCACACCCTTCTTCCTCCAACACTCCAAAAAAATTAGTGGTAAAACTTGCAGCCCAATAGCAACCCAAAACAACCACAACCCAGTCCATTACCACTAGTTAACTTGAACTCATAGCTTCCAATCACCTTCCCATGAGTTCTTACATGCATGGAACGAAATACCATGAATTCCCAGGAGAAAGAATGCATGAAAAGAGCAGTAGCTTACCTTGCATGTTGGATGATTCGGCCCTCTTCTTTGGTTCTTCAATTTCTAGGTCTCACTCCCAACTAGGGCTTGAAAGAGAAGAAAATCAATTATGAACATTCCTTAGTGCTTCAATTTCTAGATTTCTTTCCCCAATCAGAACTTGAAGGAGAGGGAATTTGATGAGGGCTTGTGTGGGATTCTTTGAGAAAAGTTGCAGAGCTCTCTATTTTGTTTGGCTATTAAGGTTGGAAGTAAAGGTGAAATATCTGGGTTATACTCCTTTTAAAGGTCGGCAATTAAGTGACACACGTGTCTGACGCCTTCACATCTGCGATCGCATTCTCGTTGCAGAACCAACATGCGGTTCGCATTTTGGACGCGAATCTCAGCCCAGAAATTTGTCTCATTCTGTGACCCAGGAGGTCTGTTTTGCGGTCCGCATTTTCAATATGCGATCGCATACTGACTGCATTCCTGACATAGATTTCAGCCCAGAAATCTGTTTCAGTTTGCGATACATTAGACATGATATGCGGTTCGCATTTCAAAAATGCGATCGCACTTATGACCGCATTTCTGGCACTGTTCTTTGTCCAGAAGTCTGTCTTGGTCTGCGATTCAGTGCTAGATATGCGGCCCGCATGTGGGTTTTGCGGTAGCATACCCAACTTTGCGAAGTCCTTTACTCTTTTCTCGACTTTTTGGACTCTTTCCCGGTTCTTAAGCCCTTATACATAGACTATCTTATGGCGCAATCTAACGTATGAAATTATGGGTTGTAACACTCTCCCCCCCTTAGAAGCATTTATCCTCGAATGTCATAGTTTACGGGGATTTTACTCATTGTGGATTCCAGTTGAGTTTCTCTTATAAGTAGAGGACAAACTGGCAAGCAGTTAACTTAGCGTATGGTTCTCATAGATTATGCAAATTTATAGACACGTACATGATCTGCATATTACCATTTATATTAAGAGAGAGTATTCTTAAGTTATTTCTTACCTCATAAAGACGTCTCTCCCTTTAATACGTCCTGCGTTCTTTCGGCATCCTTATTATCTCCATTCTGCAACAGGTACGGGTATTTAGACTTCATCTCCTCCTCTGCTTCCCATGTCATTTCTTCCGCATTCTTGTTCCTCTACAATACCTTAACAGAGGCTACATCCTTTGTCAGCCTGTGGACTTGTCGGTCTAGTATAGCCACTGGTACTTCTTCATATGGTAGATCCTCTGTAATTTGTACATATTTGATAGAGACGACTCGAGAAGGATCTCCGATGCATTTCCTTAACATAGATACATTGAATACCGGATGGACAAGTTCCAATTCGGATGGCAATTCTAACTCATAAGCAACACGTCCAATTCGTCGAAGAATTTTATACGGACCGATATACCTTGGACTCAGCTTACCTTTCTTCCCAAAACGCATGACACCCTTCATTGGTGAGACTCTCAGGAACACCCAATCACTAACCTCAAATTCCAAGTCACGACGTCGGACATCGCGTCCCCGCCGACCACCACGACCTCGTGGGACACCACTTCCTCTCTTGCCACCACGTCCAGGATCCACTGGTGGCCCGCGATGGTAGTCCTCCGGTGGCACATAAGCAGCCTCGTATACTAATCACTCTTCATCTCGGGCACGCCTCAATGTCCGGGCAGCCAGATCTGTAACTTGATGGCCATACTTGTGCAAAGCTGTCGTTCCTTCACTGGTATGATGCAGCATCTACAGTCCCAGCTGGTAGGACTGATGTAATCTAATAGCCTGCATAACATGTCAAATATTAATTATGGAATGATAATTAAACGTTATAAGTAAGTATAACAAATAACATACCAGTGCCTCATGCCTCCCAGCGTATGGAATGCACGACCAACAGTGCGATGAACGGGATTCCCGACATGAAGTCGGGTAACGCTGCTATACTAGCCCATATACTCATGCTCGCCATCCGTACGCTTAGGTGCAGGGGGTGGAGGAATCAGGTCATACCTCTGGTCCCAAACCTCAATCTGGGCCTCTAGCCATTCCACGTATGTCTGGTCGACCCTGGAATGATCATCCCGCTGGTAATGTGTCCTAAGCCAAGCAGGAGGAATGGGCACAAATTACGGTCGACCAAACTGGTGAAGTAATCGCTCGGTGGCATGATGCTCGACAATATCGAGACACATTAGTGGGATAGAAGAGCTCCACATAGCTCGGCCGCGGTAGCTAATCGAGCAAACTAACTATGAGCGTGTCGATGTATGGCCTCCATATGAACTATTAATTAAACACTAGAATCGTGAGTAAACGCAACACATATAAAGCCAGGCCAAGTAAACTTAAGTATACATGTACTTGAGCGCCTTCAAGCAAATGAAACAAATCCCTGTAATAGAGGAGATGATGTCGAGCCTCGACCTCGCGTCCGTAGCCTCGCCTATCAACCCACCTCCTAGATAAAGGGAGAAACGGTTAAGGTGGTGCATCCGGAGCGATGGGTGGTAGAGGTGGTTGGAACTGCAGGAACTGCTCCCAAGCCCAAACCTAATATACATTGTCGACGTAAAATTTAAGTTATTATTTTATTATGTATATTATAATCATGAAATGAATTGACAATGTTTTCACCTACAACAGCGGCAAAAATCCGCCAATGTCTCTCTGGGTGCCCATGCTCGCCCGGCACATCTGCCTATACAGGTAACCTAGAACAGTTGTACCCCAGCTGTAACTAGGTAAATCATCTAGCTGCTTAAGATGATAAAAAAAATCTCAAGCTGATTAGGTTTCGCGAAGTGTTTGGGAACAATACACCACCAAACATCAGCAACATCAACAATCTCGTGTACCGGTCGATAACCTCCGCCGGTGAATCATCCGCAATGTCCGCATCCATCGCCTCTAGATGCTGCCAGACGGGGGTCAACTGCAAACGACTAGCCCCATTCAATGCAGTCTCCTCCGCTAGCTGAAAACTGGTGAGCCGCTGTAACATCTGCAGGTAATGCAATCCCGTATATTCTCTAAGAATATGTGAGTAAGCTACAGGTAATCCATCAACTGTTGGACCAAAAGAACCTCCGCGTCCTTAAGTGTGTGGTAGCCTTGCTGATGGGTAGATGAAACGTGTGCGTCTCCGGTCGCCACCGCTCTATCATAGCCGTGAATAACGCCCAGTCGAACTGCAAATGGCCGATCCCCATGATCCTGTAGAAACCTGTATCCTGAAGGCGTCTAACTATACAGGGATGGAGTGGGTGGGCCCTAATGAACTCCCACATATCATCTATACATCTAGGGTGGAATGTCTGGGACAAACACTGCCCATCCTATACGTATGAAGACCTATGCTCGGCCTGTGGCAACAGTAGCTCTAGCGATGCAGGTCCGGGAAGCACAGGCGGAACCTCCATTACGATGACTTTAAATTGAACAATATTAATTAAAGTATTTTTCTTTTTAATTGCTTAACATCTTTAAATATATTCCAATATCTTTAATATTAAAATTTATTCGATGTTTTTACTATATTGTTACTTAGTTTGATACATTTTCTATATTATAATTTTATATGTTAATTCATTATTTTATATGTTGGTTTATCATTTTATATGTTAGTTTCTTATTTTATATGTTACTTTATAATTTTATATGTTAGTTTACTATTTTATATGTTTGTTTATTATTTTATATGTTAGTTTCTTATTTTATATGTTAGTTTATTATTTTATATGTTAAATTATTGTTTTATATGTTGTTTTATCCTTTTATATGTTAGTTTATTATTTTATATGTTAATTTATTATTTTATATGTTAGTTTATCATTTTATATGTTAGTTTATTATTTTATATGTTACTTTATTATTTTATATGTTAGTTTGACAAATATTGTTGTTTTTTAATGTTATTTTCTTACGTTTGTTGATTAGAATTCGAGAGAGTTTGTGTTTGAACTATCATCTTTTTTCAAATATTTTTGGGTTTAACAGATAATTAAATGATTAATTTCAATAACTACAAAGATACTACGTTAAAGGGCACTACATTTCACTGCGCTAAAGGGCATTACATTACAAATACAGACACTAAATTAAAATTACGGGCACAACATAACACTACGGGGAACTAAACAACATTAAAGTCACATATTAATATATGTACAACAATAACATCTAAATAAGATTAATTATTCCTAAAACAACAACTTATCTATTTTACTAGTCTTTTCGCACATAATAATCTAATCCGGATAAAAAATAACAAATTGATTTACTCACAAAACAATCACGAAAATACATATACGACAGTAAAAATTTTAACTAATTGACATTTTTTATAACAACTAAAAATATTAATTATTCATAAAATAACATTTCTCTATTTTACTCATTTGTTTAGCACACTAATAATATAATCCGGATAAAAAATAACAAATTAATTAAATCGCAAAACAATCACGAAGTAACACAGAACACAGTAAAAAAAAACTAATAGGCATTTTCTATACATGAGTTTTACAAAAAAATAAGTCGGAATATCTCGATTTTAATTTTTAGGAAAGTTGAAGATTTAATGATTTGCAGCCGAAACGAGTAACCCACTATGCGATAACGCCTTAGATACGATGTTAGCTTGCTACAATACCGAGAATCTACACTTTAAAAATAGGGGAGGCTGGGGGAGAGGGAGACCGTTAATTTTGAGCATGTCGGCGCGCACTAACCCAAAAAAAGGTCTCCCCTATCCATATTGGGGAATAAAAAATTGAAGGGGGGAGGAGAGTTACTGGTTCGCATCTGGTGGGGAAGAAGAAGGGCACGCTTTTTTATATAGGCATAGCGTCCATATATATCGCACTATAGTATAGCGCAGTATATATGGGCGCTAAACCTTCCCTCCATTTTAGTTCAAATAAAGCGCGGTTATTCACCGCGTAATACTTTAACGGACAAACGTGCCGTTAAGGTATAGCACGGTGAATAACTGCACTATATATATTATGGTATCCAGTTTTTTTTCTTTTACCTGTTTTGATCGCTTGAGTATAAAGATATCACACTTTAGTTTCGGACTCCGCCAATTACTCCACAGAAATGTCATTTCCCAACTTTGAGTTGGACAACTTAGCGTGTCACAGCATCCAACTAACTGGGAAATAATAAGTTTAGAATTGTTAGGGTGTGTTTGGTATGAAAAATATTTTCTAATTTTTTCATATTTGGTTGGTTAAAATGAGGAAAGTGACTTACCCAATGGAAGTAGGGAAAAAAAGTTCCATAATGATATTTCAAGTTTACTGTCTCCTCCCCACCCAACCAACGCTCCAACCCCCAGGCCTTGACCATCACACCCTCCCCTCTCCCACCGAACCCCAATGCCCAACCCATTGTATTTTACTAGATTACACATAAATGTTCTTGGGATAATAATTTTTGCTTACCGAACACTAAAAAATAAATAAGAAATTCATTTATTTTTCAAGAAAATATTTTTTTTCGTACCAAACACACCTTTAATATGAGAAAAAAAGATCTATGAGGAAAGGGCCAAGCTATCTCACTCTTTTATTAATTTTACAAATCCTAATTGCCAAGAAGCTAGTTCCATATAGAAAGATGATCGACTTAGCATGGCACCAGTATTCTTATTCATTTACAAGGTTAAATAAATTCTTATATCAATAGCAACCTAAAAGCATATTAAGCAATCATGGAAATTCATCAAGTTGCTGTAACAATTCCCCGTTCTACTTTACAAACAAAAACTTCAAATCTAATAACAGATTTAAGATTAGACCATTAAATAACTAACGAAGAGCACAACATTAAAAACAAGAAAAACGAATCTTCACATGAATCTCTTCGACAATTGTGCGAGTCACAGCAGATGCTGCCCTCTCAGTATAATGTCCCCCAGCAACGATCTAATCAAATAGCTCCCCACCTTCACACAACTCTATAAATATATTAATGGCATTATCATCCTCGTAAGTAGGAGTGACAAAACTAACCCAAATACATTTAACCCGCTCAAATTTTATTAGATTTGGGCTAGAACGATTTTGAAAATGAGCTATCATGGGCTAACCCAAGTTAACCCATCAAAAATCATCAGCTCAAACAGACCCATGATGATGCTCAACCTTGACCCATGGAAATACTCAATCTTAGAGTTCTACCTTGGCCCATGTGTTGGAAAATATTTTCTAATTTTCCCATCTTTAGTTGGTTTTAATATTTGAAAAATATTTTCTTTATGAATTCGTTTTTCTCCAATTGGAGGAAATTGTTTTTCCTATCAAGAGAAAGAAAAAAAAAATTCAAAATACTTTTTCAATCTTCTCAATCTCCACCCACCTCCCCTACCCCCANACCCCCACCTCACACAACCCCTACCCCATCCACACCTACCACTGTGACGACTTGATCGGTCATTCTGAGCATTTGCATTTCATTCGATGGTTCGAGGGGATGAGTAGCTTCATATGATGTATTATGACTTGCGTGAATCGTCGATTTTGATTTTCGGGTGATTCGAAATTTATTTGAAAGAGTTGACCAAGTTTGACTTTTATGTATTTGGCCCCGGATTGGAATTTTGATAGTTTCATTAGGTCCGGATGGTAATTTTAGACTTGGGAGTATGCTCGGATTTGCATTTGGATGTTTCTATAATGTTTCGGTACTATTTCGCGAAAATTAGCAATTTGAAGGTTTGAAAAGTTCATAAGTTTGATCAAGAGTTGACTTTGCTAATATCGGGTTCAGATTGTTGTTCTGGGAGTTACTACAGGTTCGTTATGTCATTTGAAACATGTATGTAAAATTTGAGGTCATTCCGAGATGATTTGATATGGTTCGGCACGAGTTTTGGAAGTTGAAAGTCCAAAAGTTCATAAAGTTTTATTTGAGGTGCGATTCGTGATTTTGATATTGTTGTGTGAGATGCAATTCGTGATTTTGATATTGTCGTGTGAGATTTGAGGCCTTGAATAGGTCCGTGTTATGTTTTGGGACTTATTGGTATGTTCGGACGGGGTCACGAGGTGCTCGGGTGCGTTTCGGATGAGTTTCGGATCATTTCCATGTTCTTTGCCACTGCTAGTTTCTGTTGGTTATGGTCTTCATTGCGATCGCGAAGCTTAAGCCGCGATCGCGTAGTGCATTAGGAGATGCTTGTTGTTTATTCATCGCGAACGTGACAGGTTGAGCGCGATCGCAAAAGTGTGAGATGGTTGTTGTCTGCGTTCATGACAGGCGTTCCGCGTTCGCATATGGAAGCTAGGGACTGGTGGTGTAGTCTATGCATTCGCGATGGCTTCGACGCATTCGCGAAGCTTTGACTCAGTTGTAGTATGTGTTCGCGAGGTTTGTGCCGCATACGCGAAGAGTAATTTTGTGGCAGTCACGTCTGTGCTTCGCGATCGCGAATGAATTCACGCGATCGCGATGAGTACTGTTGCTTGGTGATTATAAAGTGCTCTATTTAGAAGGTTTTGGTTATTTTATCATATTTTGAGTTATGGAGCTCGGATTTGGGCGATTTTGGAGGCAATTTTGGGGGCGAATTTCATCAGACGGATTGGGCTAAGTGTTTTCTACTCGGTTTTGATAATATTCGGTGACTCCATCTTTGATTTTGCCATTTGATTGATGATTTAAAGAGAAATTTGGGATTTTGTCTAAAATTTTCTAAATTGAATATTTGAGAATTGAATATCGATTTGGAGTCAGATTTGAGTAAAATTAGTATGATTGGACTCGTAATTGAATGGGTTGTCGATTTTATGAGTTTTGTCGGGTTCCGAGGTGCGGGCCTGAGATTGACTTTTTGGTTGATTTTGAGTATTTGATTACAGATTTGACCTTTATCGTTTGGGTTTGTTTTCTTTGGCATTATTTCATGATTTTGAGTTGATTTTAGCTAGTTTCGAGCCGTTTGGAGGTCAATTCACGCGGAATGGCGTTTCTAAAGTATTGTTTGACTGCTTGATATTTTCTTTGGCTTGCTTGAGGTATGTATCCTATCTAAACTTGGTTGAGGCACTAGCTGCCTGAGGTATTTGTGATAGTTACGTGCTATAGGTACGCATATGTATGGGGTTTGAGCCCATGTGCGAGCATCGAGGTATTTATCCATTTGTGTTTAAGCTATGATGTTTCTCATTTGTGTAACCTTCTAGTGAGCAATTTGATCCATGTTTGAGGTTACATAGAGGCTAAATCCCTAAATGAATATGATAATTGTTATTTTTATGATGAAATTACCGATTGAGTTATGATAGCACACTTCACACATGCCTACACTTTAGCATGTCATTATACCAGTTCAGGACCATGATATTTGATATTATTCGTCATATACATGTATTCTTGTATATTTGCTTCTATGTGATATGATTTGGATTGGATATATGTGACCATGCTGGACGGATTGTGTTATTATGCATGTGATCACGCCGGGCGGATTGTGTTTTCGGACTGATTATGTTGTTTTGCACGTGACCACGCCTGGCGGATTGTGTTGTTATGCCGGTGACCATGTAAGACGGATTGTGTTGTGACGCCAGTGACCATGCTGGGCGGATTATGAGTTGTCCGTGCAGCAAATGAATTGTCCGTGCGGATCAAGATACTGATATTATGGCACGTGAATTGTCTGTGTAGTACGTTAGTGGTCCGTGCGGTTGATACTGAGCATGTGACCATGCCGGGCAGATAGCGCGTTGAATTGGATGTGCTTGTGTGTAGATACGGATCTATCCCCATAGGGTCACCCTCTCATGTTTCTCTCTCGATGGTGTACACGCGGATTGTGAGAAGCCGATGGGTTTCTAGTTGATGTGAGCTCTGGGAGAGCTGGTTATTGTTATTTGAATCGGGTTGCACGCCGCAACAGGCCTTATTTGCTTATTGTTATTTGGATTGGGTTGCGCGCCGCAACAGACTGATATTTGGTTATTGAATTTCATCTTCACTTGCAATTTCCTTGGAGGTTTCCCTGATTTACTTGCACATCTTCCTTATATGCTAGATTGTTGAGTAACACACTTTAAAACAAAGAATTGTGAGCACCAAGGTGATTTTACCTGTGTTTTCTTTATTTGATCATGTATTTGTTCTATACTTGTTGGATTTAAGAACTTGTGCAGGTGACTGGTGATTATCATTCATAATTATTACTTTTATTGCCTTGCCTAGGTTAGTTATGATACTTATGGAGTACATGGGGTCGGTTGTACTCATACTATACTTCTGCACCTTGCGTGCAGATCTTGGAGCTGATGTTGCGTTACATGATGGGAGCTGGCATTGAAGATGTACCCGTTGTCTGGACATGGCTACCACTTGTTCTTGGTAGTCTTAGATTTGAGTTACGTTTATGTATATTCAAACAGATATTCTATTACTCCATACTAGTTTTGTAAATCTAAGGCTAATAGCTCATGACTTGTACTACCAGTCCTTGGTTATTAAATAATGATCAGTTTTATTTATTGATCCCTTATTATTCTCAATTGAATTGTGTTGACTGTTAGTTGGCTTACCTAGCGGGTTGGGTTAGGTGCCATCATAACTAGTGAAATTTGGGTCGTGAAAAGCTGGTATCAAAGATCTAGGTTCATAGGTTCTACGAGTCATGAGCAAGTGTCTAGTGGAGTCTTGCGGGTTGGTATGATGATGTTCATACTTATCTTGGAGAGTCTACAGGGCATTTAGGATAAACTTCACATCTTTCTTTCCTTATCGTGCGGCATTGATTCAGCTTGAAGCGTATCTCTTTGAATTCCTTCCATTCACTCGTATGTTATGTGAGCGCCCAGTATCAGTGGTGCATTGACGACTTGCGATTTCATGGATGAGGTGCGAGATATGTTTCCAGTGTTTTGGTAATGGACCAGTTTGGAGGACTTGAGGCCAGGTTTGGACCGCAGCTTGGGCTCAGTAGTTTCAGTTGTGTAACAATGTGCTTTTGGACTTGTATGTCCGGTGGTAACCTAGGAGTGGGATTTATTTTCCTTGTGAATGGTTGGATGGCTATATGATAAGTATGATGTGACTGCGGGATGTGTTGAAATAGGTTGGATGTGACAATAAGAGTTTGCTTGGGATGTAAAAAGGACGATTGGGTGCTCAATTTCTATCTTGATGTGTTGTGCAGTCTTGATTTATGAGTGTGTTAGGGGTCTTTCATGTTGTTCATTGAGGAGAAAAGTAGATTCTTATATCTTGATGACGAGTTCAGACTCGAGAGGATTTAGCGATTGCATGGTGGTTGCGATCAGGATGAGGTCATAGAGGATGACAGTTGAGGCTAAGTAGGTGGGTTATCACCTGCGAGGTAGTATACGGATGTGTGATTCTTATGATGTTTTGTAGAGAGTTTCTATCTACCAATGAGTTATATGTCTTGCAATTTGAGTTTGGATCGTTTGAGGAAGTCGGCTTGACTGTCACGAGGGTGAATGTGAGTTTAGCAAATGATTTTATGTATGTTAAGACTAGTGCTACATGAGTTCATGAAGGATTTGTCTGAATTACGGTGCGAGATCATGGCAGTTATGGAGTAATATTGTGGATTATTAGGTGTTGTGATCTATGGCTTCGAGCCAAGTGGGAAAGTCTACTATCAACGATCAGATTGCATAGTTATGTGTTGTATTAGTTTCGGTATAAGCATGATTGTGGATCAGTTATGACTTGAAGAGGTCGGTTTGAGGACAGACTTGGGCAAGAAAATTTCTGGGTGCATGATGTATTACACTTTACAGATATATGGGAATCTTGGAACGATTCGGATTTTTTATTCGTGGTGGGTGTGATGTGCTAAGAAAAGGGATTCAATCGGTTGCTTAGAGGTGTGGATTACTCCTTCGGGTTTCGTGTGCTAATGGGGCACAAGTCGTTTGACTCGTATTGGCGGTACAATTGAGAGTAGAGCAGAGTAGATGACTTTCTAGATGGTTCTAACGGATTAAAGATTTATATGTTGCATTTGAGGAAGTTTCGGATTTGTAAATGGCTAAAATTTAAGATGTGGTATTTCTATATCACTATGGATTCTACATTTCAGTATTAGAAAGGCAAAGGAAACAACTTCAGATTCATAGAAGGTCTCTTCAGAGTGGGTATCTCGGTTGTGGTATTGTTGGCATGCTTAAAAGGGAATACAGTGGCTTATAGGCTTTAGGACGACATAGTTTCATGCTAAGATCTATTGTGGTGGACTTTGGGTTACGGATCGTGGTGTACTGGCAAGGAGAAGTGTTAACTTGAAGACAGTTCTGAGAGAGCTCAAAGAAATAAGACAGCTTGGTAGTAGATTGGAATAGCATGGTAATGGATATGATCAGTTCTTTTGTTTCTTATGATGTGGTGAGGTTTTACCGGAGTTTTGTGGCAATACTCTTGGGATTGGCGACTTGGGGGACTTGGTTGAGCTAGAGGGATTCAGTTCTGAGGGTGTGGTTATGTGCAAAGAGTTCTCGAGGTGTCGACCACGGCTTGGGATGGATATTTTCTACAAGCATGGGGAGTTTGTTATGCGTTGTGATTTTCTCCTGGATGGGATCAAGTGGAAAGTTTCTAGCTAATTGGGTATGTATTATGCTTGTGATTAGAGTTGATAATGGGGTTCTTGTATTTTCATATGATGGCATAATATATGTGCCGTCGTGTGGGATTAAGGTTTGCATGAACAAGGTTTCGGTTCAGTTTTGAAGGGAAGGTCATGAATTTTAGACAACATGGACGATCTCAGATGTTTAGATTGCTAGTACTACTTGGTATTACCTGAGAAGGGTGCGTATTTCAGAAGGCGTATTGTGTTTTGACTCACGGATGCTTTATTGGTATTGCGGTACATTCCTAGTTTATCCACTGCTGATTTTCAGATTTTACTATATGGCACGGAAGAATTATGAAAGTATATCTCATGGAATGATTGTGTATGAAGGATGTGTCAGTCACTTGAGTGGTCGGCTTGGGATCGGGTGTGGTGATTCTGGTATTCTAAGGATTTGGAGACTGGGAATTCTCAGAGGTACATTTTTCCTTGGTTGCGGATGTTGCTCCCTTACGCACACGCAAGTATACGTGATCGACAAGTAATATAGGACAATAAGTCCGGATTATCGTACCCAAGGGACTTAAGTTAACTGCTTTATAACAACTAATATCGTTATTTAATCAAGCAAAGATCAAGTTTAGTATATAGTTTATTCTAAATTGTAATTCTAATTCAAATCTAGGAATTGCAAAGAACAAAGATGTATTTTGTAATCAATAAAACGAAGATTCCAGGGTTGTGATTATGTTCCCAATCCTATTGCGTTCTAATTGACTTATCGTTCATATAGTTAATGTAAGATTGCTAATTAATCGATAATGATACTCATAGCCTTCTTCCGAAGTACTATTCGCCTATTCCTAACAAGATTAATGCCTATATTCCTATGGAATTAATCTAGCAAGAATGCATGAATAACACGATTATACAATTAAGCATGATGATTAAGTATATTCCTATCCTAACCACGAATCCGCTCCTTTTACAAAGTTAAGAACATGCTTTCTTCAACTCTTATTCTAATCTAAACTTAGTTTTCTCAAACATAGCATAGATAATGGAAATAACTTAATTGATGGCCAAAACAATTAAGCAATTTAGTTTAGAATTGAAGAAACAATCTTATCCACATTAACTATTAAAACGATAAGTCAATTAGAAACACAATATTCATGGCTAATCACAAGCCCATAACAAGGGGTGATTAGCCACTCATGTTCAACAAAACCAAATAACTAAGTATGAAAAACTAAAATAAAGATACTAGATTGAATTGATGAACTGAGAATTTTGTTGTTTTGTTGATGTTCCTAGGCCTCCTTCTGCTCAAAAATCACGTTCTTCCCCCCTTAGATAGGTTTTGGGGTGCTTATATAGGAGTTGGGAAGGGTTGGGGTCGACTTGGGGGTCTTCTAGGCGAAGTAGGAAAAAATCCCGAAATCAGTCCCCTGAGTAGCGCCCAGCGCCCCCCAGGGGACTGAAGGCAGTGCTTCTTCGTTCCTCTCTGTTCCCAGCGCCACAGGCAGCGCTGGGCGCTGGCCTGTGGGCTGGTTTCTTCCTTCGTCCGATTCTTCTTGTTTTGGCTCGTTTCTTCCCCGGTTTCATCCCCGATTGCTCGCAACTCATTCCTACACATAAAAACATATTATATTAACATGAATCAATGTGATTAACATCCAAATTCACACAAACAAGAGCTAAACATGGGATAATTTACACATTATTTAATACCTCTTCTACCAATTATCAACACCCCACACTTAGACTCTTGCTCGCCCTCGAGCAATGGGATTTTAACCAACCTTTCCCAACTACTAACTCTTACGATTAGCACGAAACATTCAACATTAAAACAATTCATACTCTTGAACACAATCAATACTAGTTGAACAAGTATGAACACATAAATTATCCATATCATTCCCATAAAGTTCAATTAAGCCCATTAATTCAATCACATTCAACACCCCAATTGTCATCACCCAACCTCAAAAGTCGACTTGCCACATTAAGCTACTTCAATGCATATACTTACCCAACTAAACAATTCATACATTACCAATTGTTCATGAAATCATGTGCCCTCACCAATATATGAAGAGTGAATATATATATATGAATGAAATCACACAAAATCTGCACAACAAACTCTCACTCTCACAGAGAACTCATATGCATCCCATAGAGTACCATAAGCTTGCCCGTAGTGTAGACTTCCACTAATTGAGTTAGTCAAATCTAAGATCAAATAGGACTTTGTCGGGTTGTAATGTAGGCTAGGGGACAGGTAAGATATATTTGGTAGTAGTGACTAGTCCTTCTAAGCACTTAATACACTACACTCAATATTCAAATACTTCTTTTTCTTCCAATCACTAAACTTGTCTCACACACATAGCCCTTTTTCTTTTTAATCACTTAGCATACTACAATAGGAGGTGAATATTTCATATCTTTTTCAATATCAAATTTTATTTTATTTTTTTCATCATCAAATTTTTTCTTTCTTATTTCTCACCTTCCATACACACTTTTTTTTTTCCGCTAGTGATTTTTTTCAATTTTACTCCAACTAACCAATAAGTCCTTTCATTGTTCCATTCATCAACAAGACAATCCTTCTAACAGCCCATACTTCTTCTAGCGACTAAGTGCTTTCGGAGGTTAAGGTTCAAATAAGGCTCAATTCAACAACAAAATAAAGGGAATGGCTTGTAATGTAGGTACAAAAAGAAAGAGGCTCATAGGCACAACAGGGCTAACAATGGACAAATTTATATTCGATGCGACAAGCACATCCAAAATCAAACAAAGAAGTGCCTAAATCATTTCTTAGATTATCCCAACTTACAATTTCGCTTTAATTAACACACGGAGCAAGTTCTAGACTATATGAGATAACATAGAGGATCAAAATCTCACCCACACAATGCACATGACTCAATCACAATGGTCCTATTCAAATGTCGAGTTGAGCAAGCATATTGACTTGAGGCAATTAAGCAATAACGCACTAGATGTTTAAGCAAGTCAACTATTGAGAGGAGGCGTCACAAATTGGGCTGTCTTCTTTTTACTTATTTCAACACTTAACTTATGGGAATTTAGATCATGTGTCATAACTTATTGCATTAGCATAAACGGTGTCAAGAAGTATTGCATTCTTACTCAGTTTTTCCTAATACTAATCCTAAAAGAAAAATTAATGTTGCCCGGTTCGGATTACATCCTTGGAAAAGAACCGGTGCCCTAAGAAAAACCAAGGAAAGATTACCTATTTTCTAAAAATAAAAGAAAATCTTTTTGTTATTTTCAATCCAATTTTTATCACTCAAGAAAAACAATCCGTCGTCGGGAAAAAACTAGATTATATATCTATTACATATATAATTTTTTTTTCGAAGGTTATAATAATAAGAAACACGAAAAATAGAAAACAGATAACCATTATGAATCACAAAAGCTATTAATCATTCTAACTTAACAACAACCCAATTAACAACAATTACAACTAAGAACACGTTCAAAAGCTAAAGAAAAGAAAAATCATAAACATCACCTCAAAAGTCATAGAACAAACACTTTCATGAAGAAGTCACGGCACGACACGACAAATATTTTTCCCCCACCCCACACTTATAACATGCATAGTCCCCGATGCATAATAAAATGAAGAGTAAAGTAGGGTGAAAAGAAAGGCTCCCCTCAATCTGTGTCGGTCTCGTCGGAATCCATGCCAAAGGGTACCAATGCCCGAGGTCTGGTGGCGTCATCCTCGTCTTCTCCCTCATGATCCGAGCCCTGGACAGTGTTGGCATCTTCCTCGGAATGAACTGGACTGCCAGGTGCAATGCCTAGCAGCTCTTTTGCTGTGCCAGTAAGATCATCATGCATACGCATGCGTTCGTCATCAGAAATGCCTACTCGGGTCATTACCACGTTCATAGCATTGAACATGAATCTGGTAATGCTCTCATCTCGCTCAAACCGAGCTGCTGGGGTTAGTTTGGATGCAGGCTCCATAACGGATGTAATGTCCATAAGACCTGGTGGAGCCTCCACGACCTCATCATGCCCCGGATATTCAGGGACTCCCAGAAACCTCATGTATTGGGTTAAGAGGTTGCCAAAATATAGCCGTCGTATCTGACGCCCGAATCGTGTACGAGCCATCTCCGTGAGCATAATTTCAGCGACATTGATCGGCCGGCCCGTCATGAGGGAGAAGATTAAGCAAACTCTGGCCCGTGTACAGTCACCGCTGTGTTCGGCAGGCATCAGCCTAGCCTGCACGAAGTTCTACCAAACCTTGGCAGCATTGTTAAAGTCAGCACGGACCATGGAGAGGTGACTGTTGCCTTGCTTCCTGTTCCATTTAGCGTTGGAATCAACGCCACATAGCATATGTCGGATGAGCTGATAGGGAGGGCTGCTGATCAATTATTGCAATCGCTGAGGGTCAACATTAGCAACTCCCAAGTACAGGCATAAATCTTCCCTCCCTAATGGCACCTTTGTACCTCGGACATAAGACCTGGATCGATGGAAGTCCCAGTTAGCATATAATTCTCGAACTGCACTTAAGTTAGCCGGCCCTAGGCATTCAAGAAACTTGTCCATTCTCGATAGGCGGAGTCGAGCAAGAATGTCTGGAAATCGCCTCTCCAATAGAGTAGTGTTTATTTCCATTTCCGAGACATAACGTCCCGTTGGCACAAAATTCCGGTACCAGGCAGCTGCATCATCATCAACCAAGTCAAGTCGGGGTCGGGGCCTGGTAGGGATGTGCTGTGAGCCCTCATCGACTTGTTTTCCCTTGGCTTGGCAAGAAGATCCTTCACCCTGTTTTCGTTTCTTCGGAGCTTGGGCAGTAGTTGATGCCTTGCCAAGTGCTTTTCCTTTATTTCCGTCACGTGCCATAGCTACCTGCAATGCGACAAATAGAAAAATGAGAAAAATGTATTATAATGTCACGAAAGGACCCCACACTTAAATTTTTACGTATAACACAAGTGGGTGCAAGATAAGCAACGGGTACTCAAGACTTCCCCGTGTGTGAATTTTAAGGAATGTGGTAATGTTATGAGTGTCAAGGATGAAAAACGAAGAAAGTTCGGAACTTTAGAGGTGAAAGCGACTAATCGTCATACAAAGACTAAGGAATACTAATTAGACAACATACATTATGAATACGTAGGATGTATAATATATTTGAAATCAAAAACCTGACCCTGCAGTACTGATACATCACCCCAAACGACCCCACACTTACTTCGAAATGCATATACAAGTAATTCCGAATACTCAGACTTCATCGGACTTAAGAAAATGCCATTCAGGCATTCAAGAAAACACATGGTGTGCACAAAAATTGTTCTTCATCCTCAACAATGCTGAAGTGTAATCACCTTCCCGAATTTTGACGAAGTAGAGGGACTATTAGTTTACTACTCTGATACAGTAAATACCAACCAAAAATTTCAGTTTAAACGTAACCCCACCTGAATTCGTAAAAGAGATGAAGAAGAAGAAGATTCGAAGGGGACTGGGGGGAAAGGGAACTTGTACAGGTAAACAAAATCAGAACTCACAAGACCACGAAAGAAAGAGAAGAGCAACGAAAATCATACCTGATGAGTTTGTGATGAAGGAAAAATTGATTTGTTGAAGAAGAAGATGAAGTGCGAAGCAGTAGAGAGAGAATGTTTGGGTATGTGTTGTGTGTGAATGTGTGGGGTGGGAAATCGGGTGGTTTGTTTTCATTAAAGGGTGTTTTAGTTAGGTGGGAAACGGTTAGTGGGTCGGGTTAATGTGTTTGGGTCAAAATTTAAAAGAAAATAAATAACTTACCTGGACACCCCCAGCCTGGCGCTAGGCGCCCACCCCAGCGCTGGGTCTTGAAACTTTCTGGTTTCAGCGCCACAGGCAGCGCTGGGCGCTGGCCTGGGCGCTGGAAACAGTGAATTCGTCCTTTTTTTTTTTTTGTTTCACTTATTACCATATGACCTATACTATTTTAATACATCAATTACAGTTTTCTAGCTAATCTAAAAATTGAAAACAAGAAGTTAACTAAAACAAAATTAAACATGGGTTACCTCCCAACAAGCGCCTAATTTAACGTCGCGGCACGACTCAACTTCTTCGCCTTATTCGTTGGTAATCATAATCTTTGTTTTGTCCCGGTTGACCAATCCTCCCAAATAATGCTTAACCCTTTGTCCGTTAACTAAAAAATTTCTTTCACTGTTCAAAGCTCGTAATTCAATTGCTCCATACGGCGTCACTCGTACCACTTCAAAAGGACCTTACCATCTCGACTTTAGCTTACCGGGAAACAGTCGTAACCTTGAATTGAATAAAAGCACTTGCTGGCCTGGTTCAAAGTGACGTGGTTTTATATGCTTGTCATGCCACCTTTTTGTCTTTTCTTTGTAGAGTTTGGCGTTCTCATATGAATGTAGCCGGAACTCGTCTAATTCATTTAATTGCATTAGTCTCTTTTCGCCCGCAGCTTCATAATCCATATTCAATTTCTTTATTGCCCAATATGCCTTATGTTCCAACTCCACTGGTAGGTGGCAAGATTTTCTGTAAACTAGTTTGTAAGGCGATGTTCCGATTGGAGTTTTGAACGCTGTCCGGTATGCCCATAGAGCGTCATCTAACTTTGATGCCCAATCCTTTCTATTTACGCTCACTGTTTTCTCCAAAATTTGGTTTATTTCTCTGTTGGACACTTCGGCTTGACCGCTTGTTTGGAGATGGAATGTTGTAGCAACTTTGTGACGTACCCCATATTTTGCCAAAAGGTTATTAAGCAGCCGGTTGCAAAAGTGTGTGCCTTCATCACTAATCAATGCTCGTGGAGTCCCGAATCTGGAAAATAAGTTCTTCTTGACGAAGGCGGCGACTACCATGGCATCATTTGTAGGCAAAGAAATCGCCTCTACCCATTTGGATACATAGTCAACGGCAAGCAAAATGTATTTATTTCCTCTAGAAGGTGGAAACGGGCCCATGAAATCTATCCCCCACACATCAAAGAGTTCAACTTCAAGACTGTTGTTAAGGGGCATCTCTTGCTTTCTTGTGATTGTACCCGTTCTTTGACATTGGTCGCATCTTTTGACAAAGGCATGTGCATCTTTGAACAAAGTAGGACAGAATAGCCCGGATTGTAGAACTTTGGCTGCTGTACGGTCACCTCCGTGATGACCTCCATATGGTGAGGCGTGGCAATCATGCAAAACAGAATCAACCTCTTTATCAGGAATACATCTTCTTATCAGTTGATCGGCACATTGTTTGAACAAGTATGGTTCATCCCTGTAATAGAACTTGACATTATGCAGGAACCTATTTCGAGCTTCGCTTTTGAAATCTGGTGGGAATACTCCGCTTACCAAGTAATTAACAAAATCTGCATACCACGGAAGAGAATCATGACTAATTGCAAAAAGGTGTTCGTCGGGAAAGAATTCCTTTATTTGTCCTTCTTCTTCCATGTGTGCATGATTTTCTAACCGACAGAGATGGTCTGCCACTTGATTTTTAGTCCCCTTCCGATCTCTGATTTCTACATCAAATTCCTGCAACAATAGTACCCAGCGCATTAATCGAGCTTTAGATTCTTTCTTAGTAAATAGATACCTGATTGCCGCATGGTCGGTGTGGACTATGACTTTTGTTCCCACCAAATAAGCTCTGAACTTCCCGAATGCCCAAACTACTGCTAGCAACTCCTTTTCGGTGGTAGTGCAGTTTTGTTGTGCCGGATCTAGAGTTTTGCTTGCGTAGTAAATAGAATGGAACACCTTGTCTTTTCGCTGTCCTAGCACTACTCCAATGGCCAAATCACTAGCGTCGCACATGAGCTCAAAGGGCCTTGACCAATCCGGTGCTACAATAATAGGTGCAGTTATCAGCTTCTCCTTAAGTGCTTCAAATTCCTTGAGGCAGGAATCATCGAATTTGAATGGTACATCTTTTTCGAGCAACCTGCACAAAGGAGTAGAAATTTTAGAAAAATCCTTAATGAAGCGTCTATAAAAACCTGCATGTCCTAAAAAGCTCCGGACACCCTTGACTGAAATTGGAGGCGGTAATTTTTGAACGGCCTCGACTTTTGGCTTGTCTACTTCAATTCATGTTATGGAAATTTTATGGCCCAAGACAATTCCCTCTTTCACCATGAAGTGGCACTTTTCTCAATTGAGTACCAAATTAGTTTCTTCGCATCGGGCTAGCACTTTACTCAGATTCCTCAAGCAATCATCATACGAGGACCCGAAAACAGAGAAATCATCTATAAACACCTCTACAAATTTTTCCACCATATCGGTGAAAATGGCCATCATGCATCTTTGGAATGTCGCAGGTGCATTGCATAGGCCAAATGGCATTCGCTTGAAGGCGAAGGTGCCATAAGGACAAGTGAAAGTGGTCTTCTCTTGATCTTCGGGGCATATGATAATTTGATTATACCCTGAGTAGCCATCCAAAAAGCAATAATATTCGTGCCCTGCTAATCTGTCGAGCATCTGATCAATGAAGGGAAGTGGAAAGTGATCTTTTCAGGTTGCCTTGTTGAGTTTCCGATAGTCAATACATACCCCCCATCCTGTAATGGTTCGAGTGGGAATCAATTCGTTCTTTTCATTCTCTACAACGGTCATTCCTCCTTTATTGGGTACGCACTGCACTGGGCTGACCCAATTGCTGTCAGAAATCGGGAAAATAATACCCGCATCAAGCAATTTTATGACTTCCTTCTTCACCACTTCTTTCATTATC
Organism: Nicotiana obtusifolia; assembly: GCA_002018475.1. Lineage (NCBI taxonomy): Eukaryota > Viridiplantae > Streptophyta > Magnoliopsida > Solanales > Solanaceae > Nicotiana > Nicotiana obtusifolia. The sequence continues at coordinate 5,838 of MCJB01000284.1, read as the reverse complement.
GGATTCAATCCCGCTGCTGCTCTACACTTGGGCGATGTCCTTCTTCTAAAAATATTTTGTGCATGCAGAATGATGGACTGATTCCTTTTATATCTGCGATGGTCCACCCAATTGCTTTCTTGTATTCTCGAAGGACCCGTAGTAATTTGTCCTCTTGTGTGCTAGTCAGGCTGGATGATATGATAACTGGTAATGTTTTAGATTAGCCTAAATAGGCATAGCGCAAATGTGCTGGGAGTGGCTTGAGTTCAAGCTTGGGTGCTTCCTCAATAGATGGTCTGGGAGGGGTCAGAGTAACAGGCCTCTCCAATTCTTCAAATTTTCTGAACCCTTGAATGTAGTTGCAAGATAAATCCATTAACTGCTCAATGTCTCGTATTATGTCATCTTCAACATCTTCCACTTCCCCAATCAATAGGCATTCAACTGGGTCAGCTGGGCTCAAGTATGGTACTAAAGATGTGGGAACCGTTTCCACCACAGAAATCATAGACAACTCCTCGTAATGTGTTGGTAGTCGCAGTGCTTTGTACACATTAAACACTTCTTCTTGGTCCCCCACCCGCATAGTCATCTTTCCTTCGCAAACGTCTATGATGGCTCGGCCGGTAGCTAAGAAGGGACGCCCCAAAATAAATGGGACGTCCTGATCCGGTTCGTAGTCTAAAATGATGAAATCCGCTAGAAATATAAACGAGCCCACTTGGACTAGAACGTCATCAATAACACCCTCCGGGTGAGCCAAAGAGCGGTCTTCCAGCTGCAATATGACTGTAGTCGGGCATGGATCGCCTAATCCCAACTGTCGGAACACTGATAATGGCATCAAGTTTATGCTTGCTCCGAGGTCGCATAGTGCCCTTCCCATAGCATGTTTTCCAATAGATATCTGGATGGTGAAGCTGCCCGGATCCTTTAACTTTTGTGGTAATTTTCCTTGAATTCTTGAACTGCACTCTTCAGTAAGTGCCACTGTCTCAAACTCATTCAGTCTTCTTTTGTTTGCCACAATGTCCTTGATATATTTTGCATATTTAGGTACTTCTTGAAGAATATCCACTAATGGAATGTTTATTTGCACCTGTTTTAAGATCTCAAGGAATTTATTATAAGCCTCATTGTCTCTCAACTTTTGCAATCTCTGGGGAAAGGGAGGTGGTGGCCTTGCAACCAATTGTGGGGGTTGCTTAGCCACTACCTTGTCGACTGAATTTTCATCTCCCTTGGCTGCTTTTGAAGTTATCTCCATGGTAGTTGTTTTTTCATTGAAAGTTACTTGCTTTTTCTTTTTCTTTTCGACCTCTTCTAACTGCCTCCCATTCCTTAACGAAACTGCATTTAGTGCTGCCCGTGGGTTAGCTTCAGTGTCGCTGGGTAGTGCCCCAGCAGGTCGAGTGTTCTGCGCTCCGGCCAATTGCCCCAACTGGCGCTCCAAATTTCTCACTGTAGTAGTGAGGGTTTGATACTCCGTTCTAAATTGTTTGTTATCCTGCACCAGCTGCTTCAGTAACTCATTTGTGTTATCCTCAGATTGAGGAGGTTGCCTCTGTGATTGGTTATAATTTCCCTGTGGTCTGCTCATATTCTGCTGTGGCTGATTACCTCCAAATGAAAAATTAGGATTATTCCTCCAATTTGGATTGTAAGAATTGCCATACTGTGCATGTTGATTCATGGGACCCCGGCTTTGTTGCCCCACATAATATATAGACTCTGGATTGGTGGGACGCATGTCAATTGTGTGGTTATCACCACACATCTCGCAGCATATTGGCATTTGCTGAACCTGCTGCCTAGGTTGAACCTGCTGCATATTCATTCTGTTCATCTGATTTGCTAATTTGGCCATTTCTACTCTCATAGCTGCCAAGTCATCCAATTCTATCAAACCAGCTCCTTTCTGCTTTATGGCTCTGCGTGAGTCACCATCACCTTGCCAATTATGATCATTGGTTGTAAAGTTGTTCAATAAAAGTTGGATTTCGCTATAAGGTTTAGCCATGCAACTTCCACCGCATGCTGAATCAAGGTTCATCTTGGAGGCTTCATCTAAACCGTCAACAAATGTATGCCCGAGTACCTCATCTGTTTGGCAATGGTGTGGACAGT
>MCJB01000283.1:0-24296 GCA_002018475.1 Nicotiana obtusifolia | reverse complement strand
GAGAAAGTGGGAAAGGTTTCAGATTTATATTTTAGTGGATACACCCAAAAATAATGTGTGTAATTGTCAAGAAGAACCATATAATATTTTATATCCTGAATTACTCAAAACTGGTGATGTCCACAGATCACAATGAATAATATCAAACGGTTTAATTGTACTAGAAACAGAATCAACAAAAGGTAACCGTTTACTGTTGGAAACTTGACAGGAGTGACAAGCTAGATGTTCAACCTTACATTTATGAATAAAATAACGACTAAGGTAATTTAGCACATTCGCTCCGGGATGTCCAAGACGATCGTGCCATGGTGTGGATGTTGATGACATGAGAGAGAATGCGGGCGGAGTGAGTGGATAAAGATCCCCATTGCTATTGTGTCGGGAAAGGAGGTGCCTATCCTTGAGGTCCTTTAAAGAAAACCCAAAAAGGTCAAATTCAATGGAAACTTGATTATCAGTTGTAAATTTATGAACTGATAACAGATCTTTAATGGCATGTGGGGAGTGGATAATTTGATTTAATTGGTAGGTTTTGTTGGGAAGTTTGTAAAAGCCATTACCGGAACCACTAATAGGTAAACGTTCACCATTACCGACAAAAATAGGATTTATAGGTAATAAACATGGAGTGATTAATTTACCTGAATCCGATGTGATGTGTGAGGATGCACCGGTGTCCATGTACCACTGTGGGTCAGTGTAATTGAGATTCAAATTTGTGAGAGCTGTGCCGATATCACTTGGGTTGAGAGCATTATTTCCTGTTGGGCCGAAATCTGGTGATGTGTTGATGTTGGTGACCGTATAGGCCGGGTGTAGTGGTTGTTTGTCGGCAATAGAGTTGTTGTTGTTAGTAGTTGCCAGTTCATCACCCATGATGAGGGGATGGGCGAAAAAAAAAAAATTTAGAGTAAAAAGGCTCTAATTACCATGAAGGAATATGATCTTCTTTATTGATTCTCAATGGTTTACATGATCCCTATTTATAGTGCTAGAATACAAATCAAAGACCAATAGGGATTAGTATAGGAACTAAATCAAATCAATGGAAGATATGGAATAATAAAGATACTTTCCTAATATAAAATATATTCTCTTAATATAAAATAGACTTTCCTAATATAAAATATATTCTCCTAATACATAGTTGTTGGAACAACAACCAAGATACATAGTGAATTCCATAATCATATGACCAAGATAATACCTCAGGATCCCTCCACCTCCAACGTTACCAGGGTTCTCTTTGCTACACCCATCGCTATTTAATTTGAGATCCTCTACTGCAGGTTTATTCCAGCTTACAGGTATAATATTTAATTGGGGCTTGATTCTGTCTACCATATGCAATACTTTGGGAATGGAGAGACAAAAGAAAGATAGAGAGAGGAATTGAGTAGAAAGCATCGACTGCATCAAGTAGGTAATCCGATCAATGACTCTGGCAATAGAACCTCTAATACATTCATATTTATAGGTACATCTATATTTTCAGATTTTCTAATAGATGACAGAAGGGGGAAATTGCAATATCATTTCATGTACTTTGTTCTACGGTTTGATGAGCCACCATTTGATGAATTTGGCCCTGATGCCTCGAGTAGAACTACTAGACAAACCACATGCATCTTCAAAGTACTTCCAAACTTTCATAGCATCATTCCCCTCATAGAATAAATGATTGGTAGTTTCAATATTGCAAATGGCGCAACGTTAAAATTTTGATGGCCCACGTACATTAAATCTAGTCAGAGAATCATCAGTAGCAAGTTTAACATTAAATAATCTCAGTACTTGGAAGGAGATTTTGAATGGTAGTTTACAGTGCCAAATCTTAGAAAGAGTGAGGGAAGAACCTCTTGATTTTCTAAATGTTTTCCCAACTAATTTGCTAGTGAAAGATCCAGAAGGATTAGCAAGATAGATAGATAGGCCGATCATTCTCTTCTGGTAAAATCTTAATGGACTGAATATGAGATACCATATGAGAGGGGAGGGTATCATGAAGTTTATCTAGCATCCATTGGCTGTGAGAGATAAAATCAACCACTTTTATCTTTTTGGACTTGTTTTCCTATTGGACTAGCTTAGCAAGAGCACTTGTGTTAGTTCAATTATCCTACAAAAATGAGAGGTTACCTTTCCATACTTTCAATGAAATATGATTTTCACAGTCTTTCTTGATATCCATTAGCCTTCTCCAAAAGTGTGACTGAGAATTACTTTTTTTTAGCAACTGGATGACATCTTTTGCAATATTTAGCTTCCAAGAAAAGGGTGAGAAGAGATTTCTGAGTCCTGAAGTTCCACAAAATTTAGTAGCAAAAGAAATGCAAATGTCATGCAATGACCTAGAACCTACCCCTCCCTCTATTGAATATTATTTGTGGTTAATTATTCATTCATTCATTAGATGTCAAATATATAGAACTATTACAAGAGATAAGTATGGAAATATAACATATATGGAAGAACTCTAAATAAGGTAAACATCTATTCTATAAGTATGGAAATATAACATATATGGAAGAACTCTAAATAAGGTAAACATCTATTCTATACGCCCCCTCAAGCTGGACGGCCGGAGGTAAGTCCAAGCTTGGAACGCAGAAGCAAAAACGGAGCATGGGAGAGCGGTTTTGTCAAAGCATCAGCCAACTGATCAGCTGCAAAAATGTGAGTCACACGTAAAATACCACGCTGAACCTGTTCACGAATGAAGTAAAAATCTAGTGCAATATGCTTCATCCGAGAATGAAAAACAGGATTAGAGCACAAGTACATAGCACCCACGTTATCATAGTATATAACAGGACAGGACGGTAGAAACACCCGAAGCTCAGTCAACAAAGAACACAACCAGCGGAGCTCTGCAGTGGAGGCAACAGATCTGTACTCAGCCTCAGTGGAAGAGCGGGCAACAGTGCGCTACTTCCGAGAGGCCCAAGAGATGGGGGAGCCACCAAAATAAACTACATATGCACTCGTGGAGGTATAATCATCCTTGTTGCCAGCCCAGTCAGAATCAGAGAATGCATACAAGGACGACTGAGACACCCGACGAAGAAGTAAACCAAGGTCAATAGTACCACAAAGATAACGAAGCAGGCGTTTCGCCGCGGCCCAGTGAGCAGTAGTCGGTTTATGCATGAACTGAGATAATTTGTTCACGGCATAAGCGATGTCAAGACGAGTGAGGGCCAAATACTGCAGACTGCCTACAACAGTCCTATACTCAGTCGGGTTGTCCAGAGCTGTGCCATCTAGTAGAGATAAAGGCTGATCAGTGGCAAGCGGAGTAAGTACCGGCTTGGAATCAGCCATATGAGTCCGATGTAGAAGATCAAGAATGTACTTCCGCTAGATAATAGAAGACCATCACGATGCGGTAGAACCTCAACTCCAAGGAAATATGACAGAGTACCCAGGTCCTTGATAGAGAAACGACTTGCCAACTCAGCCAAAAATCGATCAACTGTACCCGAATCAGACCCAGTAACCACTATATCATCAACATAAACCAGCACAAACATAGAGACACCAGCCTGGTCAAAGATAAACAACGAGGTATCCGCCCTGGAATTGCGAAACCCTTGTGCCAACAAAAAAAGTCTCAACTTTGAATACCTAGCTCGGGGTGCTTGCTTAAGGCCATAGATAGCCTTGTGCAGCTTACACACATAGTTCGGACGATCAGTGTTAACAAATCCCTATGGCTGAGCCATGTACACATCCTTATAAAGACGACGCTGTAGAAATGTATTATTAACATCCAGCTGCCGGAGGGGCCAACCCCGAGAGACTGCCAAGGTAAGAACCAAGCGAATGGTAGCCGGCTTGACAACCGGACTAAAAGTCTCCTGATAGTCAATGCCAGGGAGCTGATGAAAGCCCTTGGCAACTAACCGAGCCTTATACCAATCAACACTGCCATCAGAAAGGTACTTAGTGCGGTAAACCCACTTACAACCGACTAGGTTCTGAATACCATCAGGGGGGACCAACTCCCATGTACCATTGCGCACAAGCGCCTCAATCTCCTCAGACATGGCAGCCCGCCATTTGGGATCCTTCAAGGCTTGAGTGGCTGTGGAAGGCTCAAGGGAAGGATGAAGCTGAGCTGTAAGGGAGAGTTTTTGGATAGGCTTGCGAATATTATTTTTGGCACGAGTAGTCATTGGATGGGTGGGAAGAGAAGATGATGGTGGTGGAGGAGGTGGAGACTGCGGCGGTGTGGATGCTGGAGAGGAGGAGGCAGTGGATGGAGGGGACTGAACCGGAGAGTAAGGGAAGACCGACTCATCAAATTGGACATGACGAGAGACATAAAGTCGGGAGGTAGTGGGGTCAAGGCAAAGATACGCACTCTGAGTTTTGGAATAGCCCAGAAAGACACACGGGATAGAGCGGGGGTCCAGCTTGTGAGCAGAGTATGGACGAAGCCAGGGATAGCATAAACACCCGAAAACACAGAGCTTAGAGTAGTTAGGAGGTTGGTTGAAAAGGAAGGTGAACGGGGAAGACATCTGTAGAGTGGGAGTAGGAAGACGGTTGATGAGATACACAACTGTCTCAAAGGCATAAGGCCAAAAAGACAAGGGTAGGGAAGCATGAAATAGGAGAGCAAGGCCGATTTCGACAATGTGACGATGACGGCGTTCACTGAAACCATTATGTTCAGGTGTGTGGGGAGGGGTAGTAAGATGAGTAATGCCAGAGGTGACAAGATGAGAAGACAAGGCAAGATACTCGCCCCCATTATCTGAGTAAAGGCATTTAATTTTAAGTTGAAAGTAATTTTCAACAAGGGCCTGAAAGGTAGTAAAGATAGATCGCACATCAGATTTATGACGCATCAGATACANGCTTGGAACGCAGAAGCAAAAACGGAGCACGGGAGAGCGGTTTTGTCAAAGCATCAGCCAACTGATCAGCTGCAGAAACGTGAGTCACACGTAAAATACCATGTTGAACCTGTTCACGAATGAAGTGAAAATCTAGTGCAATATGCTTCATCCGAGAATGAAAAACAGGATTAGAGCACAAGTACGTAGCACCCACGTTATCACAGTATATAACAGGACAGGACGGTAGAAACACCCGAAGCTCAGTCAACAAAGAACACAACCAGCGGAGTTCTGTAGCAGTGGAGGCAACAGATCTGTACTCAGCCTCAGTGGAAGAGCGGGCAACAGTGCGCTGCTTCCGAGAGGCCCAAGAGATGGGGGAGCCACCAAAATAAACTACACATGCACTCGTGGAGGTATAATCATCCTTGTTGCCAGCCCAGTCAGAATCAGAGAATGCATACAAGGACGGCTTAGACACCCGATGAAGAAGTAAACCAAGGTCAATAGTACCACAAAGATAACGAAGCAGGCGTTTCATCGCGGCCCAGTGAGCAGTAGTCGGTTTATGCATGAATTGAGATAATTTGTTCACGGCATAGGCAATATCAAGACGAGTGAGGGCCAAATACTGCAGACTGCCTACAATAGTCCTATACTCAGTCGGGTTGTCCAGAGCTGTGCCATCTAGTAGAGATAAAGGCTGATCAGTGCCAAGCGGAGTAAGTACCAGCTTGGAATCAGCCATATGAGTCCGATGTAGAAGATCAAGAATGTACTTCCGCTGAGATAATAGAAGACCATCACGATGTAGTAGAACCTCAACTCCAAGGAAATATGACAGAGTACCCAGGTCCTTGATAGAGAAACGACTTGCCAACTCAACCAAAAATCGGTCAACTGTACCCGAATCAGACCCAGTAACCACTATATCATCAACATAAACCAGCACAAACACAGAGACACCAGCCCGGTCAAAGATAAACAACGAGGTATCCGCCTTGGAATTGCGAAACCCCTGTGCCAACAAAAAATGTCTCAACTCTGAATACCAAGCTCGGGGTGCTTGCTTAAGGCCATAGATAGCCTTGTGCAGCTTACACACATAGTTTGGATGATCAGTGTCAACAAATCCCTATGGCTGAGCCATGTACACATCCTCATAAAGACGACCCTGTAGAAATGCATTATTAACATCCAGCTGCCGGAGGGGCCAACCCCGAGAGACTGCCAAGGTAAGAACCAAGCGAATGGTGGCCGGCTTGACAACCGGACTAAAAATCTCCTGATAGTCAATGCTAGGGCGCTGATGAAAGCCCTTGGAAACTAACCGAGCCTTATACCAATCAACACTGCCATCAGAAAGGTACTTAGTGCGGTAAACCCACTTACAACCGACTAGGTTCTGAATACCATCAGGGGGGACCAACTCCCATGTACCATTGCGCACAAGCGCCTCAATCTCCTCAGACATGGCAGCCCGCCATTTGGGATCCTTCAAGGCTTGAGTGGCTGTGGAAGGCTCAAGGGAAGGATGAAGCTGAGCTGTAAGGGAGAGTTTTTGGATAGGCTTGCGAATATTGTTTTTGGCACGAGTGGTCATTGGATGGGTGGGAAGAGAAGATGATGGTGGTGGTGGAGGTGGAGACTGCGGCGGGGTGGATGTTGGAGAGGAGGAGGCAGTGGATGGAGGGGACTGAACTGGAGAGGGAACAGTAGGAGAGACAATAGGAGGAAGAACATAGTGCGAGGGGCACCATGTGTCAGCAGTAGAGGGTGTAGGCCGTGGTGCAGTGGACATGAGAGAAGAGTAAGGGAAGACCGACTCATCAAATTGGACATGACGAGAGACATAAAGTCGGGAGGTAGTGGGGTCAAGGCAAAGATACGCACTCTGGGTTTTGGAATAGCCCAGAAAGACACACGGGATAGAGCGGGGGTCCAGCTTGTGAGCAGAGTATGGACGAAGCCAGGGATAGCATAAACACCCGAAAACACAGAGCTTAGAGTAGTTAGGAGGTTGGTTGAAAAGGAAGGTGAACGGGGAAGACATCTGTAGAGTGGGAGTAGGAAGACGGTTGATGAGATACACAACTGTCTCAAAGGCATAAGGCCAAAAAGACAAGGGTAGGGAAGCATGAAATAGGAGAGCAAGGCCGATTTCGACAATGTGACGATGACGGCGTTCACTGAAACCATTATGTTCAGGTGTGTGGGGAGGGGTAGTAAGATGAGTAATGCCAGAGGTGACAAGATGAGAAGACAAGGCAAGATACTCGCCCCCATTATCTGAGTAAAGGCATTTAATTTTAAGTTGAAAGTAATTTTCAACAAGGGCCTGAAAGGTAGTAAAGATAGATCGCACATCAGATTTATGACGCATCGGATACAACCACATGTAGTGAGTAAAATGGTCAACAAACAGCACATAATAACGAAAGTTCTCACTAGATGAAACAGGAGATGTCCATACATCAAAGAAAATATACTCTATGGTCTAGTGGAAATAATAGAAGATTCATAAAAAGGTAACTTATGACTCTTGCTGCAACTACAAGCAGTACAACTATTATTAAGTGCTAAGCTAGAACAAGACAACTGATAATGCGATAAAATGTGACGAGAGATAGCAGATGTCGGATGACCAAGGCGAGAGTGCCAGACAGTATGAGGAGGATTGGCATCTGAGAAGTAAACACAGGCAGAGGGGCTAGATGAGGGCCACACATAGGATCCATCTCTAGTGCGTCCCGCCAGAAGGTGAGTCCCCGAATTGAGATCTTTAACAACAAAACCAGAGGAAGTAATTCAACTGCCACATCATTAGACTTACATAACTGGAAGACTGAAAGTAAGTTTTTTTTCATAGTTGGAACATGTAACACATTATGTAAAGTAAGAGAACGATGAAAAGTAGGAAGAGTAGTCGAACCAGTATGAGTGATAGGGAGGGTGCTACCTTCTCTAATGTATACAGAGTCAGTGTGCGGAAATGGTTGGGGGAGAGAAAGATTGGCTAGGTCAGTGGAGATGTGGTGAGTTCCGCCACTATCGAGAAGCCAAGAAGGACCTAGTGCGGTAATAGAACTGCTAGCAGTTGAACCCTGTGCATGAAAGGCCTGAAAATTGGCCTCAGGCAGAGGCATGTAGGGGGACCCATGGACACCGGAATATGGAGTGTAAGTAGCATAGTTGACCGCCGGCTGAGTGACCGGTTGCCAAGGAGGTGGCTGCCACTGCCGAGGGGCAGTCTGACGTGGAGGAGCAGACAGCGGCACCGGAGCAACCTGTGGCAGTGGCGAACGTGAGGCAGCAGCAGGAGGGTGGTGGAGATGTTGAAGTATCCACCCATGTGTTGGAAAATCCCTCAAGGGATGACTTTGAATGCCACAAGCTTGACAACGACCACGATATGGATGTCGCTTATTGCGACTGCCCGACGACAAAGGAGTAGGAGGCGTCGACTGGGATGCGGCGGCAGCTACCATGGCTGTAGCGGGTTGGGACGAAAACATTGATGATCCCAATGGCTTAAGTTTCAACTCTTCATGTAATAATTTTTCTTGCAAAGCATCAACAGTAATCGGTGTATCACGAGCATAGACGGAATCAACAACATGTTTATATATAGGATCCAAACCATCTAATATCTTGTCAAGCAAATCTTCCAAATCAAGAGGTTTGCCCAACATTGCCAATTCATCCTTGATAGTATGAATAGCATGGAAGTATTGTGTGATTGATGATGTACCTTGAACAGTATGGTTGAGACGAGCATGAACCTCTTTAATGTGACTTCGTGAAGGAGCAGCATACGTGGCCTCCAAGATGTCGTACGCCGCCTTTGAAGTGGTTGCCGGATTCACCAAAGAAGCAACTTCTTCGGCAAGACTTCCAAGAATGGAAGATAATAACAACTTGTCTTGGCGGTACCATGATAGATAAGCCGGATTAGGAGTGGAGGACCCCGTTCCGGCTACAGTGGACGTAGCAGATATAATAGTAGGAGCTGGTGCAATTTTTGTCCCATCAATCCAACCAAATAGACCAAAACTGTGAAGAAGAGTGTCTACTTGTTTCTTCCAACCCATGTAGTTTGGCACCAGGGATCATGACAGAGATGAGTGGTGTTTTAGGGTCATGAAGGTTAGGGAGGAATTGGGGAGTAATAGAAGTCGTTTCAGCCATCGTTTAAAAGGAAAGAAGCAGCGGCAGTGGGGTTGGCGCGGCGTCGCAGCAGCAGTTGGCAGTGACGACGTGTAGCGGCATTGGGGTGACGCTGCTTGGGTGGGACGGCTAAGGCTAGGGTTTGGTGATGGAATCCCTAGGAATTAGGCTCATAATGATACCATATTGAATATTATTTGTGGTTAATTATTCATTCATTCATTAGATGTCAAATATATAGAACTATTACAAGAGATAAGTATGGAAATATAACATATATGGAAGAACTCTAAATAAGGTAAGCATCTATTCTATAAGTATGAAAATATAACATATATGGAAGAACTCTAAATAAGGTAAACATCTATTCTATACCCTCCACCTTAGGAAATATAATTTTTTTCAAGAAAACTAATGATAATTCCTCTTGTTCTATGATGTGCCCCAAAAAAATTAGCAAGAGATTTTTCAATATAATCAAGGCTAGTTTTTTTTTTGCACAACATGTATGATATGTAAAGAGAGAGAATGCAATACAGACCCAATAAGGGCCGTTCTACTCCAAAAGGAGAGAATCTTCCCTTTCCCTTCCAGATCCAGGAAGGGCCATACATGAATCGGAAAGAGTCACTTTCCTCATAGGAGAAAGGGTGCGCGCTAAAGTTAAGTAGCTCTTTTTCGCGATGTAGGTGTAATTTAATTAATTCAGTACTTTCCCAAAATAAGGGGAGATCTACTGCTTACTGCTCATGAAAACATCCGACCTATACTATAGTCAAGTAGTTCGCCTATGAGAAATGGTTGGCTTCGTTTGAGCTGTCGTCACTTAATGCATGTAGGGGGACTGGGGCTCTCTCTTTCTAGTAGCAGGCGAGGCAAAAAAGACCGCTAACTCTAGTTGCTTCTCTTGTCCGATTGGAAACTAGTCTTCTTTTTATGGTGTAAGGGTCGGCAACAACTCCCTTTGGAAGCTCTCGACATCTTTCTTTTATTTAAGTCATGATCTCATATCTATAAGCAGGGGGTCTGCATTCACTATTAAACCTACACCCATCCATTTGACAAGAGAAAGAAAGAAATGAGCCCATTGATTCACCTATCTGAAGCTGAAGGAATGAAAGCATTAGGGCTCCCAGGTCGGGACGTCTAGAAGAATGCTTGGCCTCCTGCGCTGGAAGCGAGACCTGTCCCTGAGTTTTGTTTGCTATTTTGGCCACCATATTTCCAAAAAGCATATTTTCTTTCTCCCAGAAAATATTGGATACCCTAAATAAGTAAAAAGGATGTGGGAATGGAAAAAACCAGTGATAGCTTTGATGTCCTCAATTACAAGGGGTAGACTATTAGAAGATACCATGAAAGCAGATTTTTTTTGTTCACCATTTGGCCTGAGATTTGTTCATATTTCTCCAGCTTGTTTATCATCATGGCAATGAATAGCAAGTCGCGAGAGGAGAAAAGGATGGTGTCATCAGCATATGTGAGATGAGTGATTAAGGGGCTTCCATTATCCACAGAGAAAGGGATGAAATTATCATGTATCAACTGGTCCATCATGTAGGATAGTAATTCAGCACCAATGACAAAAAGAGAGGGAGATAGAGGATCCCCTTGCTTCAGACTTCTAGATGATTTAAAAAATCCATGTATCACTCCATTGGTATTAATGGAATACCAATTGCTAGAAATCAATGTACCCACCATATCAATCCAAAATTCAGAAAATCCTAATTGCCTCATTATATGGAAGAGATAATCCCAGGCAACTCTGTCAAAGGCCTTTGCCATATCCAATTTGAATACAATATTACCATTTATATTGGACCTATTGAAGTTATGGACGAGTTCTTGAGTGATTATGACATTATTAGAAATAGCTCTTCCCTTAAGGAATCCAATTTGATTAGGAGATATAATCCTATTCATAAGAGGGGCTAACCTATTGTTAATTAACTTTGGGATAGTTTTGGAAGTAAATTTGCTTAGACTAATAGGCCTGAAATTAGTGAATTGCTGATGATTATCAATTTTACAAATAACGACAAAGCATGTATGAGTGAAGGGCCTAGGAAGTTCAGTTTTGGAAAAGAAGTCCAAAATCACATTATAGAGATCATTAGCAATTATATCCCAACAATGTTGAAAGAATTTCCCAAAACTTATCAGAATAGCACTTCCCCTTAAGGAATCCAGTATGATTAGGAGATATAATCCTACTCATAATATGGGCTAACCTATTGTTAAGCAACTTTAAGATAATTTTGGAAGTAAAGTTGCTTAGACTAATAGACCTGAAATCAGTGAATTGCTGAGGATTATCAATTTTGGGAATACGGACAAGGCATGTATGAGTGAAGGACCTAGGAAGTTCAGTTACAGAAAAGAAGTTCAAAATCACATCATAGAGATCATACGCAATTATATTCGAACAATGTTGAAAGAATTTTCCAGAAATACCATTAGGACCAAGTGAGTTACTACTGCTCATAGAGAATATTACTTGTTTCAGTTCTTCTATGGAGGGGAGGGGCTCTAACAACAAGTTATATTCTTCGTTAACCAATGTTGGAAGCCCCCTTAAGATTGAAAAATCTCTGCAAGTAGTTTCTTGTGTGAACTGTTGCTAAAAAGTTGAGAGCTTCAACATCAATATCATCCTTGTTTTCAAGTCATGTGCCATTCTATTTCTTAATTCTTGTCAGTTGTATTATTTGCTTCTTGGAGTTGATTACAGAGTGAAATAACCTTGCGTTATTATCTCCATCAGTAAACCACTTCAAACTAGCTTTTTGACTCCTGAAAGATTCTTCATTTTTACTATGCCTAATCAGTTGAGTATTCACACTATTGTACTCCATTCTACTGCTTTTTGAGTTGTCATTCAAGCATCTCTCCTCTAGAGTCTCAAGCATGTTCTGCAATTCTTTGGTCTTATCAAAGATATTGCAAATAGAGTTTTTAGACCAAAAGGAAAGACTTTTACAAATATTTTTAAGTTTTAGGTGAAATCTCCACATAGGGCCACCTTGTACCTGAAATTGCCATGGTTGTTCCATGACTTGCAAGAAGCCCTCTCGTTCAATCTAGAGGTCTAGAAATCTAAAACACTTCTTAGGTTCCCAATGAGGATTAGATGTGGAGACCAGAAGAGCAGCAAGGTCAGAACTAATTTTAACCAAATGAGTGACAGAAGTATGCAAATCTCGGCAACCATTCAGAATTAACAAGTACCCTATCTAATCATGCCCATATCCTCCTAGTAGGAGCCTATCAATTACACCAAGTAAAGGGATTGTCAGAGTAGCTGATATCCATTAACTCACTACCAACAATACAAGTGATGAAGGGCAAGCTTTTGGACATATTGTGATCATTCCCTCCCTTTTTTCCTGGGGATCAGTGATAGAGTTAAAATCCCCGGCCACCATTCATGGAGAGCTAATTCCCTCGAGAAATATTTTGATGCTATTTCACAATGTCTCCCTGAGATGAGCTTTGCAATTAGCATACACCAGAGTCATATATAGCGTCTCCCCATTGTTATCAATTTAACAATTGATAAGTTGAGGGGAATCTTCATTTATAATACAATTAATAGAATTATTGCGAATAAACTAGATCTTGATGCTGCAGTTTGCATATGCAAAATCAAGCCCGAAAGGTTCCAAATTATCTATGAATGCGAGGTTGTGAGTTTTTTTAAGTTGCTTAAGTCTGTCAAAGGCACCTTGAAAAGTGATGCCTCTGATATTCCAAATAAGAGACTTAATCACTAAAAGGATGTGGATTGATCATCATTGTCTTGTAAAAATTTCATAGTAGGAATACCTTTGCCTCTTCTCTCTGCCACCTCTACTTGAGAGCCCACCTCTTGTTGATTAGAATCTACCTCTGATTGGTACCTGTTGAGGTTGTGCTACCTACTAAACTGATTTGTTCTTGTTCAGAACTTGCTGCTGATTGTTTTGGGTACCATGATCTCTTGGTTGTTGAACTGGTTGGTCTTCCTTTTTGTGATTGGATGTTGTGTCGTGTATCTATGACTTCCTAGTGAGATTGTTGTGATAACACATTCATGTTATTACTACCATTTGTGTGTTGATTACCTTTCTTGTTTCCTTTTTAAACTTTCCATTGATTAGTATTCTCCTTATTATTGGCTGTGACTTGGACCTGTATTTCTTCATCTCTTTTCTTATTTATACAGGAGAGTATATCATGTTCTTGCATACAACAATATTGACTGTATGAGGGAGCACCTTCATATTCAATATCAAGCTAATAACCATCCTCCGCATTACTACCTAACCTCGTGAACCCCAGCCAGATTTGATCCTTCCTAGGTTTTAAGAATCAATTTCAACTTTAATACTGGCCACATTATCTCTATATTTAGAGTAGGTGGCCATGTTAGGAGCCATAATAGTACCAACTGAACTAACCATTCTTGATAAAATGACCCACCTAAAAAGATGCCAGGGTGTTGATAAATGAGGAACCATATAGGAGCAAATGTAGTCTCACATTTGGGGACAAAGTCGGGGTTCCATATAATAATCTTCATTATGTATGGACCAAGGGTGTTGAAAGATTTAAAGTAAATATGCTAAAAAAGTTGCTTCATTAGAGAAGTCAATATAAACATGATTTGTATTACAAAAGGCTATATTGGCAGCACCTTTAAGCGAAATATGACAGATGAATAACCTCCTTACTTCCTCCATGTTAGGTTTACCTCTATTAAACTTCCCAATAATTGTAAACTTGCAATCTTCAACTAGAGTAACAAAAAAGTCTTGTGCTGAGAAGTAGACTGCGGGTTTGCCTATATGAGTACCATGAGTGATTTCAACAGGCTGCTTAGAACTTGAGCTATTAGCAAGAGAAGCAGAGACACAAGCTACAAAGGAGGACTTGGACATTAGAATGGATGGTCGGGGTTGATCTTTGGAATTATTATTCGAGCTGGAGGAAGGATTGTTGTTTCCCGTGTTCTGGTTTGCATTTTGTTGAACATTGGATTGGGGATTTTGGATACTATAATTGGTTCGGTTGTGATGAGGTAGGGATCAAAATTAGAAGAAACCTTCAGTGGTGGCGGGAGAAAATGATTCTTCTAAGCATTGGGTATTACTTGTTTGTGTTGGATAATAAGGTTTTCATATTGGGAGTTTGATAGGGTTTAAGTGCTTGTGCCGTCCAAATGGATCATATCCTCAAAGGATGGATGGGTAGTATATGTGTTAAGTTGGGAAGATGTTGATTGAAAAGTGGGTTTAGTTTTAATGATGGTCCTTGGGGTGGTATTTTGGGTAAAGTTGTTGAGTGGGTGGCAATTGAGGTTGGTAAATTCTGATGGTGCGGTGTCGATTGGTGATTGCTAGTTTGGGGTGGTGGATCAGGTGGGATCGTGGAGGTAGTTGTGGGATCTCTGGTGGTCCAGGTGGGTCGGTCGAAACCTGTGAGTAGCAAGAAGGTTCCATTATTGCTTATGCTGGTGTCAAAACACACATTATTGAAAATGGCTTCTTTGGCTTCAGTAAGCCTGTTTGTGATTGTGTGACCATCTTTTACAAAGCAGGAGCTACTGGTTGTAGTGTACCTGTAGTTGAAATGTCTCCAAGATCAGGAGAGTACATTGTACCAGATAGAGGATTTTCTTCGACCAGAGTTGGTGGTATCAAGTCTACACCATGAGATACTCAAACTTGTAAAAGCTGATCAATAGCAATTGTATGTCCATGAGCAGGATCAACAGATGATGATGATGTGTGCTTAGACAAAGATTCTACCGGTGGAGAGGGTGAAGGCGGATTCGCTATACGCAATAGGGATGAACGTTGTGGCAGAGATGGTTGAATACTAGAAAAGTTAGCAGAAGATTGGAATGGCAACTTCACATTGAGAGGTTCGGATTTAGCATTGGTTATAGATGGAGGCACCACGACATCCTGTGAAACAAATGGAAAAATATTTTCATCAAATATTACATGATGAGAAACGTAAGATTTCGAAGAAACTGGGTCAAAGCATGTGTACCCTTTTCGTAATTTACTATAGCCCAGAAATACACATGGTTTGGACCGAGGAGACAATTTATCCTTCGTATACGAACGAAGCCATGGAAAATAAAGACAATAAAAAATACGCAACAAAGAGTAATTTGGATCGGTGTTAAACAACGCATGCAACGAGGTTTTATTTTTTAAGCGTGGGGTTGGTAGACAATTAATAGTATATACAGCAATATCAAATGCGTTTGTCCAAACTTTGTATGGGACATTAGCATGATATAGCAAAGCTCAACTAATTTCAACATATGCCTATGCTTTCTTCCGGCATAACTATTTTGTTCGGAGGTATACGGACATGAGGAACATTGCACAATTCCATTATCTCTCAAATAATTTGTTAAGGCTGATATTCCCCTCCTCAATCTGCTTGAAAACTTTTAATAGGACGACCAAAATATTTTTCAACAATTGTACGAAGTTGCATAAAAATTGAAAGGACTTCAGATTTAAAGCGAAGAAAATAAATCCATGTATATTTTCTAAAGTGATCCAAGAAAATCGCATAATATCTATAGCCTTTACTATAAGTAACTGGAGCAGGATCCCAAACATCTGAACAAACTAAATCTAAAAGGCCGAAGGCTTGCAAAGTAGAGTCACGAAAAGGAACTTTATGACTCTTACTAACAGCACATGTAAGACATAAACGAGAAGATTTAAATGAAAGGATGATAACGCTAGACGATAATGCTTGACGAACTGTAGGATATGATGTCTGAACCAAACGAGCATGCCAAACCCCAAGGGATGCAACATAAGAAGCAGGTGCAGATGACTTCAACACATGAAGAGAATATAATCCGGCTTTATCAGGACCCGTGTGCAGTATTTCCCTCGTCACCAAGTCCTTAGTCAATAAATGGTTAGGAAAGAATTCAATTGAAACTTGGTTAGATTTAGTAAAAGAACTGATAGATAATAAATTTTGAGTAGCAGTTGAAACATGTATGATATAATCAAGATTGAACTTTTTATCAGAAATACTAACTGAGCTTTTACCAACGTGAGAAATAGGAAGTTTGGAACCATTACGTAACGTAACTTCTTCAGGGCCTTGGTATTCGGAATGAATACCCAAGTTATTAAGGTTAGCTGTGAGATGATATGTGGTTCCACTATCCATTAAACATTCTTGGGCAAAATAGGTTCTTGCTAAATTGGAAACAAGTGGTCTAGAAGTTTTGTTGCCATTGTTAATTCTTGGAGATGGACACACACGTGCAATATGACCTTTGCCTTCACAGTTATGGCAAATAATTCCAGACATGTCCGAGGCTTGGGATTGAGTAGTATTGGTCTGCTGAGTAGAGTTCTGACACCCACGATGTTGAGACAATTGATTAAAACCTTGATTGGAGGAGCGTCCACGACCTCGACCCCTTCAGCCTCTACCAGATCCACGAGTAGTAGGAAAGGAACTCTGAGTAAATTGTGTTGTAGGTGCAATGACAGTAAGGGCTTCATCCCTTTTCAACTGTCATTCTTCATTCAATAACAATCCATATAATGCATCAAATGTAATATCCTCTTGACGCGATTCAAGCGACCTAGTAAAAGGACGATAGATAGGTCCTAGTCCAGCAAGAACAAATTCCACCAGATCATCATTAGGAACAGGATGTTACAATGCAGTCAACTTATCTGCTATTCCCTTTGCCTTTTGCACATATGACTTAATACTGGCATTATCACGACGCAAAGTGTGCAACTGTGTCTTAAGGTTACTTTATGGCTTTGATCCTGAAGCATATGCAGCAACAAGCTTATTCCAAGCTACACAAGCAGTCACTGCTCCAACGAATTGAGGCAGGATACTTTCTGAAACATAAGCAACAATCCAACTTAAAACAACTTGGTCTTCACGTAACCAAATCATATAGGCCGGATTGGATTTGGTATTGGTATTGTCTAGGAATTTGTTGGCATCGGTCTACTACCATCAATGTGATGGTTCAAACCAAAAACATATACCATAGGCATAAACTGTCTTCCGTAGAAGAAAGCTCGAAGATGTGAATTTCATAGGCAAGTGATGTGTGACGTTTTGGAGAAGGAGAGACAATAGACAGGCCTGAAGCCATTGAAGAGCTGCTGTTTTCACCCATGGAAGCGTAGACAATTTTTTTTGGGTTGGTTTAACCGCTAATGACTCTTGATACCATATAGAAAACGCTTTTCAACCTCTATTATCGTGTGCAAATACATAAATATATATACATGAGTTTCTTGGAGAATAAAACTCCAAAGTTGTGACTGCTAAAGACTCTTAATGACAGAATAATTACAGCTTCTTCAGGCCAATCCTAATTCAGCAATTACATACAAATAGACTTCCACACAAACTCCTACGAGACATTATCCTTACAGATTATATAGGAAAACAAGTACGACGCACTCTCCATATCTTCGACTTCAAATGGAGTCCTTGACCAATTGGAAAGAATGTTAGTTAACTTTTAGTGAGCCATGTTATATTTTGAAATATTGGAACTGTAAATAAACTCTTTTTATTCCTTTTTTATGTCTGCCTGAGAATCTCTGTGTTAGTGTTTTAGAAAGGAAATGTTGACGAACTCGTTGTATGAAGTAATACGTGGTCTTACTAGAGCGACAAGCCGTAAAAAATACTACTACTTAAGTGCCAATTTGAAGCACACAACCAACTTATAACAGAAATCAAATCGAACGTCAACCTTTCAAGTTGTTAACCTGAGTTTTTTCTTTTGTTTTCTATGCCAATACTACCCCATGGTATTGCAATACTCTTTTGATTATGTTGATAAATGAAAAGCACGGAAAATGTTCCTCAACGTAATCACAAGAACATTGCAATACCATGGGGTAGTATTGGCATAGATAACAAAAAACGCAGGTTAACAACTTGAAAGCTTGCCGTATTTTTTTCTCTAAGGAAACTTAAGGAGGTTAAACATACAAAGGAATTTGTCGTATTTGCTTAGCCCATGAAAGTTTTTGCGAAAATATAAATAAGCAAATAAAGGAGGATCACACCAAAAAGTATTTTTTTGTTTTAGCTACAGTATTCGAGGCCCATACTCCCATAGCTAGCCAGAGTATGTGCCACCATATTCGCCTCACGACAGATGCGGTGCACGAGAGGATGATTCATTGCCTGAAGGAGAAACCTGCAATCATTCAATAAACGGGTATAAGGTGTATTTTTTAAAGGCGAGAAAACTAAATTAATCAATACCAGATAGTATATTGTCGAGAATTCATTTCCACTATTAATCGATATGGATTCTTAATTGAGTTAGGAAGTATATAGTCAACTGGAGTAAACTTCTTTCCAGTTTTCATTGACGTTAATCCGATTGGTTTCTATTATAAGTTGGTTGTCTGCTCCAAATTGGCTCTTAAGTAGCTAGTGACGTTGAAAAGAAATGTATAGAATGCAAAATGTTCCTCATATTATTTATTATTTATAATATTGATGTATTTTCAGCATTGAATGTCACAAATCAATTCAAAAATACGTCACTTCTCGTATGCAGTTTATTATTGTAGTTAATCACTTGATTATTTGGCATATATTCTAGTCATTCAACTTAATTAAAACTAGGTAACCATAAATCAGAGGAGATAATGGAGGAGAAGATATAAAGAAGGTCAAAAAGTGGGATGAATAGTAAGTTTTATATAGATCTTTTTTGAGATACGTGTTTGACCAAAAGTACAAATTTTGGTTCAAATAATTAAATTTATGTAAACAAAGGTTAATCCTAGTTAATAATAATATCCTTAGATCTTAATATTAGAAAAAACAATTAACAGGTGTTTATGCGGACAGTAAAGACACCACGTGATAAATGCTCTGAAAAATCAAGAACAGTGGTGTAGCATATAATATTCGATAGGCAATAATAAATGACATTTAAGTAGATAAGGGGAATGATTCAATCAATAAAAGATGGAATAAATGAACCTTCTGCCTGACAATGATTGAAAGACAAATCCTTGAATAATCGAGGATTTCTCGGATCTGATGGTAAAGTATAAATAAGAGTTTGTGAAAAGTAGATCTTTGTATCAAGTGAAGACCGAATATTTTTATCAAAGTGCTTTTCTTACAAAAAATCAATATCCCCCCTATCATTGTTTCTTCTTCTATTTATAAGGGACATACTTCCAAGAAACCCTAAAAGTAAAAGTGCAGAAAATATCCAAGGGAATATTCTTTAATATCCTATCTTGAAAACTAGCCGTTTCTGCCCTATTGAACATACTCGACCTCGACCTCAATCCATGTTGACACCTTGACTACGACTTTCATCGACTCTTCGACCGCGGGCCGTGTGGCTTCTCGGACCGTTTTAACAAGTGACAGCTTGAGGATTCTTCCCGTAATGCTATCTCTCCCTGAATATTCTAAGGGCGGATTTTGACCCCTATAGTTAGTCCCTCCGCTTATTGAGGCCGGCCTCAGGCGGGATTGATGAGCATATTCTATTTATTACGGTCGAAATGATTGGGTGAGCTGAGCAGGTCGTGATGATTGAGGCAAACTAGTGACGTGGCCCTTCATGAGCCGCGAATTTTGCCTTTATTTTTTGGGGCGTTTTAATTTCTAATTCACTTCTTTTCTTTTTCTGGCCACAGACGGTGATTTTGGAGATCGAGAGGCCTGAAAGGAGGAGAGGCGTAGGGAAATTTTTGTAAGGTTGAAAAATAAGTACTTTGAGTATCAACACAAGTACCGGAAATTTCGCCAGCGACTTGAGGAGGGTGGCGACATGCAGGTCCTTTGGGACGAGTTGAAGGAGAAAGATGATAAGCTGGTAAAGGCCATTGAGAAGTGCAGCATCCTCGAGGGAACGTTGAGGAGTCGTGAAGAGGAGCTTGAGGTTAGCAGGGGTGCGGAGGCCCAATGCAGTGACCTTTAAGACCAAGTGGTCGAACTGCGTAGGCAATTGGAAGAAAGTCGGCTTCAGCTGGAGAGCCTCGGTGGTGAAGTTGTTGAGAAGTAGAGCGAGCTTGAGAGGGTGGAATATATCCGTTTGGACACTCAGAGGAAGTTGGAGAGTCTTGAGCTAGCGAATAGCACCCTCCGGACCGAGCGGGAGTATGAACAGTCCACCACGAAAGCTAAGGAGGATCGACTAGAGGGGAGGGTCGGAGAGCTAGATAAGGACAACGTCCTCCTTCATGATCATGTGGTCGCATTGGAAGTTGAGAAGGCTCAACTGCTTATGCAGCCCTCTTCTTCCCATACTTCGAAATTTCCAACCGTTCCTCGGGAATTGTATGAGGAATGGATTCACGCCGAGGCTCATTTGGATGCGTATCGAGATTTGCCTAAGGCGGGGTCTGTTTATGACGTGCCCTCGAGGATGTTCGTGTCATGACTCGTAAAGCTCGAGTTGCTTGCGAGTATGATCCCGCCACACCTGAGGGCAATGAGGGCGATGATGAAGGTGTAGATCGGCTTTAAGAGGACGCTTGGTAAGATACTGCTTATCGAGGGCAAGGATGGCGAAGGTGGGGGTGATCAAGGTGGCGAGGATATTGATGGTCAAGGCGGTGAAGGTGCAGAAGATCATGATGGTGGTGATTAGTAGTTTTTATTCTTCTCTTTTTTGTAAACTCTTGGGGTATTTTTGGCGGCATATCCAAGAGCCTTTGTAAAAAAATGTTTTAAGTATGAAATGCCAAAGTTGTTCGCTGCATCTGATTCTTTTTTTGTGGTTTATTTTCTGTACTTGTATGTTTTTTTGCTTCTTTTGTTTGGCTGCCTTTGCTCTTTCTTTGTGCGTTGGGATATGGCGAAGGTCGTCGACTTGTTAAGTCGTGAATTTTTGTTGAATTGTGGCTGAGGGCCGAACCGTATTTGTTCAAGTGAGGTCGAACATAATGTTGCGACTGAGGGCCGATAGGTGTTAGTTCGAGCGAGGTCGAACATAACCTGAGTTTAATTATGGCCGAGGGCAGGTAGGTGTTAGTTTGAGCAAGATCAAACATAACCTGAGTTTAGTTATGACCGAGGGCCGGTGGGCGTCAGTTCGAGAGAGGTCGAACATATCCGGAATGCAAGAAAAATGTGCTGATAAGTGTAAGGTTTATTGCCTTGACATTGTTACGTTTGTTACATACTTGGAGAAATTTACAGATTTTTGGGTTGTTGGCTGGCGTTCCAGTCCCAATCCCAGTTTATCTAGTCCCTTCATTGGTCGATCTGGAGAATAGCTAGAGGTCGAGCAATGAAATAGTAATCACGGCCTTGCCTTCTACTTTGACTTGGAGTGTTCCCTTCATCACCTCGTTACAAACCTCCTTGAGAAAACCCAACTAGGACAAAACTCAAGTAAGGGAAAAAAGAGTACGACTTGGGGGACGCTTTTCTCTTAGAAGTTGAAGTATTTAAGGTGGTTGATATTCCAGTTGTTTGGTAGTAGCTTTCCTTCCATTGTTTCTAGTTGAAATGATCCTTTATTTGCTTTTGCTGTGATTTTGTACGGACCGTCCCAATTTGTTCCCAGCTTGCCTTCCTTGGGATCTTTGGTCGCTTGAGTTTTAGCTTTCAGTACGTAGTCCCCGACTTTGAGCGGCCTGACCTTTGCTTTCTTGTTATAATAACGTTCTGCTTGCTATTTGTGGGCGATCTTTCTTATGTTAGGCCATATCTCTTCGTTCATCGACTTCATCGAGTTCTTGCCTTCTTCTCTCATCATTGCTTGCGTCGATCTCATGGGAGTACATTATACTAGGCTCTCCGACCTTGACTGGTATTACTCCCTCGGTACCGTAGACCAAAGAGTAGGGCGTCTCTTCTGTGCTTATTTTCATAGTTGTTCGGTAGGCCCACAATACTTCTGGTAGTACTTCCGGCCACAGTCCCTTGGCACCCTCAAGCTTCTTCTTCATGATGTTTAGTATCGATTTGTTGGAGGACTCTGCTTTCCCGTTGCATGTGGGGTGGTACGGGGTTGAGAGTATTCTTTTGATATGCCATTTCTCAAAAAATTTAGCGGTTTTCTTTCCCGTGAACTGGGGGCCTTTGTCACAGCTGATTTCTTTGGGAAGGCCGAACCGACATATGATATTTCTCCATACAAAGGTGATTACTTCTTGTTCCCGTATTTGGGCGAATGCTCCTTCTTCCACCCACTTAGAGAAATAGTCAGCTAAAACCAAAAGGAATCGTACGTTACCTCGCCCTGCCGGGAGGGGGTCCACGATGTCCATTCCTTATTTGATGAAGGCCAAGGTGAGCTGACCGAGTGGAGGTGTTCGCTTTCTTGGTGAATCATTGGGGCGTACTTCTGGTATTGCTCGCATCTTTTCACGAAATCTATAGCCTCCTTTTTCATGGTGGGCTAGTAATATCCCGCCCGTATGAGGCATCTGACCAGTGCTCGGTTGCCGGAATGAGCCCCGCAATGGCCTTCGTGGATTTCTTCAAGGTCGCGCCGAGTTTGGTTTGGGCCCAGGCACTTCGCTAAAGGACCGCCGTAAGTTCTCTTGTACAGGTCATTATGGAGGATACCGTATCTGGTTGCTTGCATTCTCAGTTCCTTAGCCTTTTTTTAATCGCCTGTGAGTATGCCGTCCTGCAAGTATGGGATAACAGGATTGCGCCAGTCCCAAGTTAAGTTAATGGTTCTTACCTCGACTTGGTCTAGCGATGAGTTGAGGAGATGGACCACATTTTTGTCTCCTGTTGTGATGCTTTTGGTGGCTGCGGCTAGTTCAGCGAGGCCATCTGCCTCGGTGTTCTGTGCTCATGGAATTTAGTCGAGTTGGCATTTGTCGAACTCGGGCAGCAGCTTGCAGATTTTGGTCTGGTATTTTTGCAACCTATGTTCCTTGATTTGGAAAGTCCATGTGACTTGGTTGGCTACGAGCTGGGAATCACAACGTAGTTTTAACCGTTTTGCCCCATATTTGAGCGCTAGTCTCAAACCTGCAATGACGTCCTCATACTCGGCCTCATTGTTAGTCATATCCGGGCACCCTATTTGGCGAGTTACTTCTCCTATTAGGACTTCGAGTACGAGTCCCAGCCCCGACCCCGATGCGTTGGAAGCGCCGTCAATGTATAGGACCTAGAGGTCTTGTGTTTGGGGGATAGTTTGGACGGCTTCCCTTTCACCTTCAGGCATTATTTTTGCGCTGAAGTTGGCGATGAAGTTAGTGAGCACTTGTGACTTTATCGCCATTCGCGGCTGGTACGTGATATCGTGCTCTCTTAGCTTGATGGCCCATTTGGCTAGCCTTCCCGATAGCTCGGGTTTATGTAAAATTCTTCTTAGGGGGGAAGTTGTAACGACCGAGATGGGGTGACATTGGGAATATGGTCTAAGCTTTCGTGAAGCTACGACTAAGGCCAAGGCTAGTTTCTTGAGGTGTGGGTACCTCGTCTCAGCATCGACTAGAGTTTTGCTAATGTAATAGATGGGAGATTGCGTATATTATTTTCCTCAAATTAGGACTGCGCTTACAGCTACCTCGGATACAGCAAGATAAACGAGGAGACGCTCCCCTGGCTCTGGTTTTGAAAGCAAGGGCCGCGATGATAGGTATGCCTTTAGTTCCCTCAGATCCTAGACACACTCTGAAGTCCATTGGAGGCCGTTATATTTCTCAAGTCCGGAGAAGAAACGTCAATGGCCATGGCTTGGATTTCTTTCCCATATCTGCTTCCCACTTTCTATGCCAAAGAATGCCTCTTTTCCTTAGCCTCGGCAATTGGCAAACCATTACATTTGGATGCAGCCACAATGAATAAGACAAGACCAAGCTGTGCAAGAGTTAAAGTTTTGGTGGATCTATTAGCGGAATTGCCCCAAAAAGTCAGGCTGGACATTGAAAATGAATCGACGGGGGAAACCAGAACCGAATGGATCAAAGTGCAGTATGACTACCTTCCAAAATACTGCACACAATGCAGAATTCAAGGACATGAAAAGGCAGAATGTTGGAAAGCTCATCTGGAAATCTTGATTGCAAACAATGCTGAAGAACAAAGGCAAACTGATCTCCGGAAATCAAAGGGGAAAGATGTAGCAGGGAAAGACCCACTGATGATCCTCTCAAGTGGAAAAGTTGTTGGTAATATTGGCCCGCAATGGAAAGAAGTGAAGGATAATAGACAAAATAATAAGGATACTCGCACTAAAGTTGGAAAACAAAATCACACTTTGGAAAGGCAGTCTCAGCAGATCCTGGTAACCAATAACTTTGATGC
>MCJB01000282.1:0-13536 GCA_002018475.1 Nicotiana obtusifolia | reverse complement strand
CCCCCACAGGAACATTCGTCCTCGAATGTAAGGGTTTACGAGGATTGTAACTCATCGTGGATTTCTTATGGTAATTTGTAGCTGAGTTTCCTCTATTAAATGGACACTAGTAAAACTTGCAAGCAGTTAAACCCAACCTATGGCCTTACAAGGCTATACAAAGCATTATAGCTATGTACATTATTTGCATATCACCATTTTGTATTAAGAAAGAGTATTCTCAAGTTATTGCTTCCCTCATAGAGGCGTTTATCCTTCTAATGCGTCCCGCGTTCCCCCGGCACCCTCGTAATCGTCATTCTGCAATAGGTAAGGGTATTTAGACTTCATCTCATCTTCTGCTTCCCATGTCATTTCTTCCGTATTATTGTTCCTCCACAATACTTTGACGGAAGCTACATCCTTTGTTCTCAGCTTGCGGACTTGTCGATCTAATATAGCTACTGGCATTTATTCATATGATAGATCCTTTGTAACTTGTACATCTTTGATAGGGACGACCCAAGAAGGGTCTCTAATACATTTCCTCAACATAGATACGTGGAATACCAGGTGGACAAATTCCAATTCAGATGGCAATTCTAACTCATAAGCAACCTGTCCAATTCGTCGAAGAATTTTGTATGGCCCGATATACCGCGGATTCAGTTTACCCTTCCTCCCCAAATGCATAACACCCTTCATCGGTGAGATCTTCAGGAAAATCCAATCACCAACCCCAAATTCCAGGTCACGACATCGGACATCAGTATAAGATTTTGTCTGCTTTGTGTCGCCTTCAGTCGCTTTTGTATCACTTTCACCTTCTCAATGGCTTGGTGAATCAAATTTGGTCCATATAATTTCGTCTCACCGATTTCAAACCATCCAACTGGTGATCTACATCTCCTCCCGTATAGTGCCTCGTATGGGGCCAGTTTAATACTGGAATGGTAGCTATTATTGTAGGCGAATTCTATAAGTGCCAGATGGTCATCCAGTTCCCCTTGAAATCTAGAACACATGCTCGTAACATATATTCAAGTGTCTGAATGGTATGTTCAGCCTGTCCGTCAGTCTGCGAATGGAATGTCGTGCTGAGATTCACTTGTGTGCCTAAACCCTTCTAAAAAGACTCCAAAAGTTAGCCGTAAATTGAGCTCCTCGGTCTGATATAATAGACACCGGCACACCATGAAGCCTAACAATCTCCTTGATATACAACCTCGCATAATCTTCAGCTGTGTAAGTTGTCTTAACTAGCAGAAAATGGGCACATTTTGTAAGTCGATAAACTATCACCCAGATGGAGTCAAACTTATGATAAGAGCGAGCTAACCCAACAATGAAGTCCATATTAATCACCTCCCATTTCAAGGTCGGAATTTCTATATTTTGAATCAATCCACCGGGTTTCTGATGCTCAATCTTTACTTGTTGACAATTAGGGCACTGGGCTACAAATTCTGCAATAGAGTTTTTCATGTTATCACACCAATACTGCTCCTTAATGTCATGATACATCTTTGTCAAACCGGGATGGATGGAATATCGGGACTGATGAATCTCAATCAAAATGTTCTCTCGCAACCCTGCTACATTAGGTACACATAATCGGCCCTGGTATCTTAGTGTCCCAGCCCTTCCGATCTCGAAAGCTAAAATTTTTCCTTGCTGAATGCCCTTTCTCAATCGTACCAAGGTAGGATCTTCATATTGCTAGGCTTTTACTTCGGTTACCAAAGATGATTCCGACGTATTCTATATAGTAACACCTCTGTCATCAGAGTCTAACAATCTAATTCTCATACTGGCTAGCTGATAAAGCTCTTTAGTTAACCCCTATCGACTTGCCTCAATCTGTACTAGGCTTCCCGTTGACTTACGACTGAGAGCGTCTGCCACAACATTGGCTTTACCGGGGTGGTACTATATCTCGACGTCGTAATCTTTCAGTAATTCAAGCCAACGCCGCTGTCTCAAATTCAACTCCTTCTGCTTGAAAATGTATTGTAAACTCTTGTGATCTGTGTAGATGTCAACATGGACACCATATAAGTAGTGCCGATATCTTCAAAGCATATATCACTGCAGCCAATTCCAAATCATGAGTCAGGTAGTTATTTTCATGCTTCTTTAATTGTCTTGATGCATAAGCAATCACCTTCCCACGTTGCAGCAATACGCACCCCAAACCTACACCTGAAGCATCACAATATACCACATACCCTTCTGCTTCTAGGAGAGTAAGTACTAGCGCGGAGGTCAACCGATTCTTTAGCTCCTGGAAACTACGTTCACAAGCGTCAGACCACTGGAACTTGGTAGCTTTCCGTGTCAACTTAGTCAATGGTGCTGATATAGAGGAAAACCCTTTTACAAACCTCCTATAATATCCTGCTAGCCCTAGAAAACTGCGGACTTCTGACGGTCTTGTGGGTCTGGCCAATTCTTCACTGCATCGATTTTCTAAGTGTCAACACTAATACCCTCGTCAGATATCACATGGCCAAGGAATGCTACTAAGTTTAGCCAGAATTCACATTTGAAGAGCTTAGCATACAACTTACGATCCCGAAGGATCTGTAATACTATCCGCAAGTGGTCTGTATGTTCTGTCTCTGAACGAGAATACACCAAAATGTCATCAATGAATACAATCACAAATACATCGAGATACAGCCTGAATACACTATTCATGAGATCCATAAAAGCTGCTGGGGCATTTGATAGCCCGAACGACATTATCAAGAACTCAAAATGCCCAAATCTTGTCCGGAACGCTGTTTTTGGAATATCCTTCTCCTTGACCCTCACCTGATGATACCCTGAACGTAAGTCAATCTTGGAAAAATACTTGGCACCCTGGAGTTGGTCAAACAGGTCGTCAATCCTTGGAAGTAGATATTTGTTCTTTATAGTAAACTTATTCAACTGCGATAATCGATACACATCCTTAACGACCCGTCTTTATTTCGCACAAACAAGACTGGCGCACCCCAAGGTGAAGTGCTAGGCCTAATGAAGCCCTTATCCAGCAAGTCCTTCAACTGCACCTTCAACTCTCGCAACTCTACCGGGGCCATCCTGTTTGGAGGGATAGAGATCGGTTGAGTGTCAGGAAGCACATCAATGCTAAACTCAATCTCCCTTTCAAGAGGAAGACCTGGGAGTTCATCTGGGAAAACATTTGGAAATTCATTGACCACGGGGATTGATTGTATAGTAGGCGGCTTCACTTCCGCATCCCTAACGCAAACGAGATGATAAATGTAACCATTTGCGATCATTTTCCTTACCTTAAGATAGGAAATAAACATACTTTTCAGCATAGCAATGTTCCCCTTCCATTCGATGACGGGTTCACCAGGAAACTGAAATCTAACCATCTTCGTACGACAATCAACATTTGCATAGCATGAGGCCAAACCAGTCCATTCCCATTATCACATCGAAATCAACCATTTCTAACTCAATTACATTCGTCGAGGTTTGAACTACAAATCTCACTGTACAACCTCTATATACCCTTTTAGCAATCACTGATTCTCCTATCGGAGTAGCTACCGCAAGTGGTTTACTTATTAATTCAGGTTTGACGCCAAACTTATTAGCCACAAAGGGTGTAACATATGATAATATAGGTCCCGGATCAATCAACGCATACACATCATAAGAAAACACAAACAATATACCTGTAACAACATCCAGAGATGACTCGAGATCCTGTCGACCTACTAGAGCATATGTTCGATTTTGAGTACCACTCGAACTCGGCACTGCACCTCTACCTCTACCACGATCTGTCAACTGTTGAAAACCCCATGCTGGAAGTCGAACCGATAAGGAAGAACTAGCCACCGATACAATCGGCTAAGCCATACACAACCTCCTCTATTAGGACAAGCCCGCCTCATATGGCCAGGCTGTCCGAGAGAATAGCATGCATCGGAACCTCGACGGCACAGTCCAAAGTGGGACTTGCCGCACTAATCACAACGAGGTGTTGGGGGTCTAGTCTGACTAGTATCCCTATGATATTGTGAGCCTGATGCCCGCAAACTCTAACCTGAACCAGAATAGGTAAATTGATCATACTGGGCCTCTGAAAGCGTGGAGGAGCACTAGCTACAGGTGGCGCCAAACTCCTCGAAAACTGGGGCCTGACACTACCTCTGAAGTCACCAGAATACCCTGCAAACCTCCCCCTTTTATGCTGGCCCCTATCCTGCTCCCTGTCTGCTCTTTGCTGGCGTTTACGATCCTCTAGTGTCTGGGTATATGCCTGAATACGGGAAATATCCATGCCCTCTATCAAGGAGGTTGTCGTGCACTCATTTATCAAATATGGTCCCAATCCATTCACGAACAGGTGCACCCTATCACTCATCTCGGCCACCATACGGGGAGCATACCTTGCTAAAGAATCAAACTGCATACTATACTCTCGCACACTCATATTACCCTGTCGAAGGTTCAAGAACTTATCAGCTCTAGCTCATCCTATCTCAACTGGCAGGTAGTGACGAAGAAAGGCCTCAGAAAATTCCTTCCACACAGGTGGGGGAGCGTTCAGACCCTTGGATCTCTCCCAACTATCTTACCAGAAAACTGCAAAATCCCGTAACCGATAAGAAGCCAACTCTACTGCCTCCATATCACTAGCGTGCATAACCCGCAGTGTGCTCACTTTTGCTTGCTTTGGCGGGAGGCACCTGACTGGTACCTCTCCTGCAATTATATCAAGGCGTCTACTAATCACTTGCTTCCTTGTCGTGGGCATCATTGAAAAGAACATGGTTAATATTAGAGACGAATACTTACGACTCAGCTTTACTCACTATCTAGATTCAGGAAAAAGGTAACAACCCTAAATGTCATGCAGCCTCCTGATTATAAATGTGGTGCGTTACACATACATAATTAAGATTCTACTAGACACGACTCATAGACAACCCCTAGGATAGATCGATTCTGATACCAAGTTTGGCACGACCGAAACCGGAGGGCCATGACGGGCACCCAGGCCTTACTTGCCGAGTACCAATGTACATTTTATCTAACCATTCTTATTATCTATAAGGGCTGACGAGATCAGCATGAATGGCAGACAATAATCTTAGCCAACCAAAAATTACAGATAATGACATAAACATATATAACATGGCCAAAAGGTTGTCATGAAAAACTATACAACAAAAATAAATTTGCCGACAAGGCAATTCCAACTATACATGAGTCAACACCTGTCTATGAGTCTCTACAGGAACATAAATGATGCAACATGGCCGGAACACAGCCCCTACAAACCCATAATGCCTATAACAAAAATGCATACCAAGACCACGGCAGGTCCGGAGAAGGGATCTTGCCGATAACCGCTGAACTGGGCAGCCTACTGTGGTGGTGGAGCTTCTCCTACCTGCTATCAGGACCTACAGCACGACATGCAGCGTCCACAATAAAAGGACATCAGTATAAATAAAGTACTGATTATGTAAGGCAGGAAACCATAATGTAAGAACAGTAATGTGCATAGGGATAGAAAATATACACCCTGTAACATCTGAGTGCCTCCGAGGGCGACTAATCATGAAATGCCTGATGTGCATATACATATATATCCTTTTAAAATCATCATATACCTACGCCTCTATGGGCCTCATCATCATCATATCATACCCCGGCCATCATAAGGCTCGGTAACATCATACCCAACTGATCAGTGGTTGCACAGTAGGTGCCATACCCGGCCGACTATAGCGCGGCTCAGTAGAGTAAAATAGATATATATATATATATATATATATATATATATAGTTGCACAATAGGTGCCATACCAGGCCCACTATAGCGCAGCTCGGTAGAGTAAAATAGATAATGCATGCTGGACTCATTGGAATCACACTTTGAACCCTTCGGAGTGGCGTAGGGTCAAAGAAGTAACATCAACATCAATCCTCCCATAATAGGGGAAACAATATAAGTACTACTACCTTCTAAGAGTAGAGTATCTTTGGAGGCTCGTTCATTGCATTATGTACAATCAAAGTCATGCAAAAGAAGGAAAGGGACAGTCTCACATACCTTGTATATACTGCCCAACCTCAAGCTATGAAAATTCCATGACTCCTTAGTCTACAATGAGAGAAATGACACTATCGTTATCGTTTAAGCGTCGTAACTATTATGTATCAACTGTAACCTATTTTGCGATGAAACGGACAGCACCTCATCTATCTATGTGACTTCCCACAAGTTCACACAATCACCAAACAGCCCAAACAACATGAATAATAATCATATTAAGCCTCCCAAAATAGTCCACCAACCAACAACATTACTAGCAAGCCTTTCTACGTATATCTCACAAGTTCTAGCTTCAACGACTTAGCCGTAACTTGGATAATATTAAATATATGCAGGGTAAGAGGTTCCTTACCTTTAAACAGAAAGAACAACTCCAATTTGACCTTAATTGACCATGAGATATCCCTCTAATGCTGCTAGCAATCAATTAGGGTTTTTCGGCACTAGAATCACTTTAGAAGACTTGAAATCGCCTAGGGTTGATATTAAAACTTGAGGGAGTATTTTACAGAACACTAACAACTTAAAAAAACCTCCCACATGAGCTGGAACAACACAAAAATCAGAAACAATAAGAAGAACAAGAAACTTACTAGCGCCACGGGATTCCCGACACTTGATTTGTGTTGTTTGCCCTTTGTTTTAGTCTTGGATCATGAGAGAACCTTGAGAGGGTGTTCATAGGGCTCTAAGGTCTGAATATACTGAAAACTAATGACTTAAAACAGGGTTGAGGCATGTTATATATATCCATATGTCTTAAACCGCCTATGTGGGCCCCATAGAGAGGTGCTTGGCGCAGTCTTGCGAAAACGCGAATATCTCCCAATTCTGAGATCGTATCGACGAACGGTTTAATGCGTTGGAAACTAGACTAATAGATTTTCAATTTGGTAGGTAGATCACCCCGTAATTCCAAGTAAATTGGGAGGAAATCTTAGTGACATTTGACCTAAAGTATGAGTAAAATTATGAACGTAGCGACAACTTTTGTCGACTTTTGCTTCATAACTCGTTTGACTTCAAGAGTTATGAAACGGATATTATGTGATTCAAATACCTTAAAACATGACCTCTTGGTAATATTAATCACCTCTCGATTTACCCAAGATACGAGTTACAACGTCCTTGATTCGTTTAACTTATAATACTTGTTAACCACTCTTATAAACCTTGGCATCATTTAAGACCAATAGGACTAAATTCTTATCATCTCAAAGATAATATCTTCTCGGACCTACGTAGACTAACTTACAGCGTAAGCTACGTATGCAAATATGGGTTGTAACAAATCCATAGATCAAATCACCTTCCATCACGATTCCAAAACCATTTTACAGTTTCTCAAGGCACGCGGCTTGCCTACCACAGAGTCTATATGCTAATCTACCACTCTTACTTTAGTTAAACCATCTCCTTTAAGAAACTCTTCGACCTATGTCGTTCACGCTTGACCTATTAGTAATTCAACTACCGCGAGACACTTCCCGCCATTTCCTCCCTCATACTTTGCAGACTAACTACTGCCTCATACCAACTCCGTATCTGTAGCACCAGAGCTAATGGATTATTAACAACTCTAAACCTCCTAGAAGATCATCTTCCTCGAGCCATCAACATCAGAAATACCAATTTGATTCTGTACTGCTGCACAACGGTATCTCTGACAACCGCCCCTCAGGCACCATTTTACAACACCTTGTCCCGAAGGCAACATCAAAGAAGACCATAACACTGGCGAACCATAATGCGTTCAAACAAGGAAGATGACACCGCATCACAATGAAAATTCCACCACGGTCGAAAATATCAAGTCTCGTTACTTCATTAACTAAACCTGGACATCTATAGTCCGATTGCCTTTCCTCTGCTGGAATTAAATGTTGAACCCCTTGATCATGCACTGAGAAATCCTCTCTTCAAGTCATTAACTGCCTTAACACATAAACGAGCACCCCACCATTACATCAATACTGTGCGATAACGATGCATAAACATCATAGCAATATGTGCATAGCCTCAAAACCATCGAAAATACAACTACTGAGCTGAATGGTAGAACATTCTTCCGCAAGGCGACGATAATAGCCTGCCCGAACATGCAGGGAAAAACATCCTGCACCACGTTTGCAGTACCAATACAACTCTTGGATGTCCAATTGACAACAAGCGCTTCACGTCGCATAAGATTGAGTAGGAAGGAAATAAAGGCACAAGCCTTAATGGAATCAAACCGCACGATGAGGAAATCAAGAATGAAGTAGTCCTAACAGCCCTGTAGCCTCTCGAAGATAAGTACAGACGTCTCCATATGGATCCGCAAGACTCTACTACACTTGCTCATGACTCTTGAGACCTAAGTGAGCCTAAAGCTCCAATACCAAGCTGTCACGACCCAAAATCCACTAAAGGTCGTGATGGCGCCTAGCACCGCTATCAGGCAAGACAATGGTGATTCATCACTTAATTACTCATTTTTAGTATTTTGAAATCATGATTTTCATTAATTAAATAGTATGAAATAGAATTTATAGGGTGAAGGGTAATATTTACATGAACAACAGTGATGAACAACCTGTAGGAACCCCCAAAACCTGGTGTCACCAGTGCATGAACATCAACTAGGAAATATAATAAACTACAACATCTGTCTGGAATAAAAATTAGACAGAAGAATATAAACAACTCTGATGGAGACTCTGTACGCTGCGGATCATAACATGAAATGCAGCTCATAATAAAGTCCCTACAATAGCTACGCCTCTGCGCCCAAAAGACCACCAGACATATATGCACCTGGACAAAGTGCAGCAAGTGTAGCATGAGTACATAAATCAATGCGTACCCAGTAAGTATCTAGCCTAATTCTAGAGAAGTAGTGAGGAGGGGTCGATATCAACACTTACTAGTGGTTCAATAAGACAGATATAGTAGAAGTAAACAGGTGAGAGTCAGAGAAAATAAACGAAATAACAAGTATTAATACGTGGTAAACTTCCCCTCTCAACAATAACTCAAACTCTCAGCTAGTAGTTACCTCCTCAATTAGAGAATATATAATGGACCTTACCAAATAGGTCGTCATAGTTCAAATCCGGAAAACTCACAAATATACTGCCTCTTATCAGTCATTACACACGATTTTATAAGAGTATTTTATAGAAATGCTGAGGCATACAGCCCAATCCATCATAATATTTCCGAACCATAGATACATCTATTTTATTGCTGAGGCGAACGGCCCGCTCCCAGGAGAGTGTGGTACATAATCCTAGCGAGGCGTACTGCCCGATCCATTATAGTGTGCACACTGCCGAGAATCAAACGGCACGAACCATAAATGTGTCTATCTTGCTGAGGCGAACGGCCGAACCCCATCAGAATAAGAAGCTTTGACAGGTCCTTGACCCCACTCACGAATAGATGTGTGAGTTATAAATTTTAAGGAAAACCTTTCGATTAGAATGCATGATGCGGGAGAAATTCTTAAGAGGAGTAAAATTATTTCGCAGCTAATCATGAAGCCTGTCTAATCTCTATAATAGCAAGTCTATCACTCTACACAAGCCTAGTCTCAAGCCGCAATGTAAAATTTAGGAATTTAATAGGCAAGAGACAACTCAAATAGTGAAGTTATAGCATGGCGGGAACGTAAGTCTACTCGGACATAACATGAATCTAGCTACGCAAGAACTCTAGTCACCTTGTGCGTGCGTAGCCCCCCGCAACAAGTAGCACATAACAAATATATCACCTAGGGTAGCTTCCCCCTCACAGAGTTAGACAGGAGACATACCTCGTTCTGAAGTTCCATAACTGGCTCCAAAGCCTCTCTATCACCTCAAACCAATGCCCGTCGATCCAAAACTAGTTTGACAGGGTGCAAACCAATCAACATATACTCTAATTCTCATAATAATTCAATTCCTAATAATTCCCAACTCCGCTCGAAGAGTCTATAAAATCAACCCTCAGGCCCACGTGCCCGGATTTCGAAAATTTTCAAAGAGAAACATTACCCATAACATTACGAACTGAAATGTATAATTAATTCTCCATTTCATGTCCAATTTCGTGGTCAAAATCCACAAATACCAAGTTCTAGATTTTCTACCAAAAACCCCATAATTTCCATATTTCAATTCTTACCCAAACCGGTATTTAACTTGTAATATTTGGGAATCACTTATCTTGTGTTGCTTGATGAAAATCTCCCCTTGAAGCTCTCCAAAATCGCCCCAACCAAGTGAAAATGAGAGAAAATGGGCCAAATCCCGCTTGTAAAAGAACACCTCTGCCCAGACGACTTTTCGCATCTGCGGTCAAATAGTTGCTTCTGCGGCTCCGCACCTATGGAAAAACCATCGCAGGTGCGACTCCAGCTCAAGCCAGCAGCCTCCATTTTTATGGTCCAAATAGCGGTTCTGCGCTTCCACATATGTGGACAACAAGCGCTTATGCGCTTACGCACCTACATGTTAAGGTCCGCTACTGCGGCTCCAGGCCTTCTTGGCCAATTCCACTTCTGCAGTCTCCCATCCGCATTTGCGGCTTTGCTGGTGTGGTAATTTCCTCGCACCTGCGTTCCCAGACTTCCCCCACAAATATCACACCTGCGATTGCAACTTCACACCTGCATGACCGCACCTGCGGCCACTCCTTCCGCATGTGCGATTGCACCAGTCTTCAGCAACACCAACACTTTTTCAAATCCAAATTTCAATCCGTTTACGATCCGTTTCAATCTCGATGCCCCCAGGATCCCATTCAAACATACGAACACATTTCAAAGCACGACACGGGCTTAGTCGAGGCCTTAAACTTTGCCAAACAACATCAAAACCGCGAATTAACGATTGAAATCCTTCTTTAAGCTTTCAAACTTTCAAATTTCGACGAACGCGTCTGATTCATATCAAAACATTTTGGAATGATGCTAAACTTTGCTCACAAGTCTTAAGTCACAATACGAACCTATTACTAGGCTCGAAATCTCACACGGACAATGATAACATTAAAATCCACTTCAAACCAAACTTAAGAACTTTTCTTTAAAAATACCAACCTTCCGCAATAAGCGCTGAAATGCTCCCGGGTGATCCGATACTCAACCCGAACATACACCCAAGTACGAAATCATCATACGAACCTATTGGAACTTTCAAATCCTGATTCCGAGGTCGTTTACTCAAAAGTCACACCTTAGTTAATTCTTCCAACTTAAAGCTTCCGAAACTAGAATTTTCTTTTCAAATCAATCCCGAACTTCCCGAAATTTCATTCCGACCACACGTACAAGTCATAATAGCTAAAGTGAAGCTACTCAAGTCCTCAAAAATCGCCGAACAACGTGCTAGAGATCAAAACTACCGGGCGGTTCGTTAGGTCGAGAAATTATGAAACGCAAAGGAAAAAATGTGGCGTATAAGTAAAATTTTGACAGCTAAATTCATGGCCATGATTACCTCGATAATCGACAAAAATTGTGTTGAATAATGGGATGACGCATGTTCGGGGCATTAAATGCGGAGAGATGTGCGTCTAATCAACTGTCAGGAACCTTCAGAGGGAGTTATAGTAATTCCTGCCAAAAAGGTGTTTCTACCAACTTTCTAGTAACACAAACTTATGTCACTTGAAAGCAGGAGGACTATCTGTATAGGGTGAAATATGATACGACACGTGGTCGTCTAAAGGGAGGACACGTGGAACCCATGACAAGAATTATCGAAGACCGAAAGCAACCATTCCACTTATCACCGGAAAGGATAATGTTCATAATGGTGCGTTAAATGCTCTGCGCCCGGTAGCATTTAATAGAAAATATTCTGCAGCATTAAGAGCGACGGCACGTTACAGAGAATTCAGCATTTATGTTCACCATTACGTCTTCATCAATGACTCTCATAATTGACATTAAAGGAGGACATGATCCTAGGATCTCCTTCACTAGACATAGCTATAAATAATGAGCTCAGTTATCATTATAAAGGACACGAATTTTCTGGAAAAACTTATATTACATATTATACAAAGCTTAATACAATCTTACTTTCTTGCTTTTTGATCTCATCACTGCTGTGCCCGAAAAATTTGTTTCCGGAATTGTTATCTTTGATGTTTCATTTATATTCTAAGGCTAAGTATTGTACATTTCTTCAATTATTGCACTATTTTGGGATCAAATTAGTTCATTTGTCTAGAAATCACGTATAAATTCAACTGTATCATTTACGGTAAACAAATATGAGGTTTCGTATTACTATAGCATCAAAGTATATGTTTATGTTATATCGCTCCTCAATTTATTGGCATTCTTAAAGTAATATGTAAGGAAGAAGCAATCACAAAAATCTTGAAATAATAAAATGAACATGCGATAAGAGAAACTAAAAGTTTTAACATTTGGGTGAAAATTTTATTTTTCTTATTTTGTTAATATGGACAAATTGTCGACAAAGGAAATGGAAAATAATACTATACTGATTGTTTAAAAGAGAAATTGGCGAGATACTAAAGGACAAAGAAGCTAGACTATCATTGTAAAAAAGTATTTACTAGTGAAAGAATTAAAAATAATTTAGCAGCTATTTCAATTTATCTATGGTATTTTCACCTCTCTGATCAGACTCTTTTTGTTGTATTTAGAATAATTTGCAATAGGATCTGTTGATAACAGTATGTCATGTTTATATTTTTATGTTGCATCTAGATTTTTCAATAGTGAAAACAACTTGGGGTAAGGGATTCCTTGGCAGAACACTTTATTTTTGCCGATTTAGTTTTCGTTTCTCTTAATATTTTCATAATAGTTGAAGGATCAACGTAATAAAAAAAAAAAAATTCTTCCCCAATTATTCCTGGTATTTTATTGCTATGGATGGTTTTAATTTATAGGAATACTACAAGCGATTACCCGATGTCATTTTAAGAAATAAAACAAGTAAGACATTTGATGGTCTCTAACATTTGTTGACACTCGACAGAGTTTTAGTAATATTTTCATGTTTGTAGTATATTTCACATTAGATTTTAGTCTTGATATTAAAATAAGGTTAAACATTTTATGCAAGCAAAAAGTTCAAGCTAGTTATTTTGTTTTAACCCGTTTATAACAGAGCAGATGATACTTAACAAGTTCTGATAGCATAGCACTTAAATTAAATTATATTTTGCTAATTGATCTTGCATTTTTTAATCTTCAAATATATATATATTGTTTGCCCCAAAAATTGGAAACAAATCAATTGAATTTTGAGCGTGGGAAACGATAAGTAAGTGACGAACTCGATTGAAGACAAATATATGATAAGATAGAGAGGATACAATATTTGAGAAAGATTATGATTGCAAGACTAGGTAGATCAATATATTGCCTTTGTATTTCTTGTTTACAGCCCTTTTTCTCTTTTTTCGTAACCCTTGAACCAGTGCCTCAACACACATATATATAGGAAAAAATCTACC